>WBNO01023387.1:418646-479546 GCA_013400575.1 Peucedramus taeniatus | reverse complement strand
TTTTTTAAACAGAATTCATAAAAAATTTCATTATTTTTTAATTAGATATAAATGCTTGGATTAATTGAAACAGTGCAGTTGTATAGGATCAGTAGAAATTGCTGCAACAGACACCCTCCTGGAACAAAAGTTGGAGAAGTAGGATGATTTAATACTGCTTTTTATTCAAGCCCTTAGGTTTTTGAAACTTTTTTTTTTAAGAGAATGATGATTCCATATAAAGAGATAAATTTCCCCTTAAGGCTCTTCAGAGAACAACAATTTACAATTATACAAAAATGCTTTAATATAAATTACTGCCCCATAGCAACACAGGGTACCTACAGAAAAAGCAAAAAGAAACAATCTGTTTGATCAGAGGATGCCTAATNNNNAATGTTGAGAAAATCTGATCAGGAAAGCAAGTTTCAAAAATTCACACTGAAGGTGAAGTTTGCTGAGATGGAGACACTGCAAAAGGAACTGCGAGATAAAGCAGTGACCTACAGATGGGTATGTTAAAAACCTGCAATTCAGGATTTATTTGCAAATCAAAATGACAGGGTAGGAATAGAATAAATAGAAAGAGGAAATGGAAAATCAGAAAGTGAAAAATAAAATCAGGAATTAAATAAATATTCAGTGTCTCTGTGAAGCATGGAGACATTAATAATACCTTCTATATGCTCTTTAATTCTGCCTGACAATATAATGGTTGTCAGTGAAGCACATGGGATTCTGTACCACCCCTCATGTTTGACTAAAACAAGTTTTTGGATTTCAGTCCTTTCGCTTGAAAGATCTTGATGAAGACATTCTGGTTATGTTCTGAGGAGGTACAAAATACAGCTGAAAAATAATACTTTCAAGACTTCTGCTGTAGACTGAGAAGGGGAGACAAGCATGATGACATTATGTGTTATGGAACAGAAAATGAAAAACAGAGATAATTTTCTCCTAATTTTTAGATTCTGATGAGAGTAGGTCAACATAATGGAGATAAAAAGCATTTTTATGGGATTTAATGTGGATAAGCATTTTCCAGGAGACTGTTGGGGAAAGCAGTCTGGGAATAGTCTGAGTGATACTGTGTGATAATACAGGATGGGAAGTGATTGTGTCCATAAAAAGAAAAGAGGAGAGGAGGGGGAAGGTTCAGGAGAGAAAAATCTGTAAGGCCAAGTGAGATTGAACAAATAATATGAGGAAGAGGAAAATGTGTCCAGAAGGAAGAATGACAGGATGTGGGGGAAGGAAAATTCTGGCCTTGCTGAGAATGGGAATGAAAAGAAAATGAGAAAAGAAAACCCAAACTTCAGGTCTAACAGCATATGGAGAGAAGGGAGGAAGGTGTATATATAGAATATTACCAGAGTGGATTGTGAGAGATCTGAACTTAGACTTTTGCCAGCTTTCTCCCTAACAGTGACCTTTGTGTCATAAATTCACCAGGCACGCTGGGAGAAATTACAAATTAAAAAAGAAGAAAAAAAAAAGAAAATAAAAAAAATCTAAGGGAGACATTTAACTGTTCAGGTGAAGAGTATGTTCAGTATCATTCTCCATCAGAGGGTCTGCATGGCCTCTGTTTTGAGGAAGGAATAAGAAAGAGTGTGAAGCACTGAGGATCACTCGGGGAGCTAGATAAACAGATAATAAAAATCAGGAATGTTTAGAGTGGAGCAAAAGACAGTAGCAGGTTTCAACTGGAAAACTGAGGTTTGTGCCCTGACCTTGCTGGAGAGCCCCTGGCTAGGGGAGGAGTGACTTAAGCTGACCAAGACTCCACTCTCAGTAATTCAACAACAAAGATTTTTTTATGTATGTAGATGTTACTGCAGATGGTGATAACTTAACAATTTACTGCCACAAAATAAAGGGCTTTCCAGTAATAAAGGATCTAGCAAGTGCACAAAGTCTTTTACTAAGATGCTGATGGAAAATAGAAGAGAGCATATTTTCCATAATAATTAGGTTTTGGGGGTGCAGTGGATGAGAGCAGTTCTAGTGAAAACTTTATTTTGATCCTGAGATATAATGGCAAAACAAAAAGAGTGGGAAAAATTAAATACAGCAGATACAGCATCATCATAGTAACAGATTTTTAAAGATTAATAATACATTTAGATCATGAGCTTGTCCTTTAGTATGTCATGGTGGATGGAAATTGCATTTTAGAAAATATTGGAAAAGAATAGAGAAGTTGTTTAAAGAACAACACCCAAGAGAAATTTGGAGTATGAAGACTGCTAAATGAAGGGCTAAATTTGTGAATTGTGCACCTTATAATCTCTTTTCTCTATTGAAATGCTTGGTAGCTTTGGTAACACTGTAAATGGGGGTATGTCAGCAATCCCATAACTGGGATCAGTTAGTGTGATTAATCTGTGACATGAAAAAATTGGGATTTTTAAATGCAAACTGTATTTATCAAGACTGGGATTCTGTCTCTTTATGGTAAGAGGTATATGCTTTCAAAATACTTCAGAGAAATTTATTAATAAATAAAGGGAAATGCTAGAAAGGTAGTGGAATTGTGTTACCAGTAACACTTGGTTGTCTGTAAAATGCACAAAAAATAAATTAATAACAGTATTTGGGTTTAAGAAAAAGATTGCATGCTAAAAATAAATGTAATTTTTGAAAGTCAGTAAAACAGACAAGTTGAAAAGTATCTTTTTTTTTTTTTAATAAAACATGGTGTTTTATACAAGAAAGATTAAGAAGGAAATGTGTTGTTATTTCATGCTGCTTAATTAGAGGAAAGCACAACTGATTTCTAGTTTAGAAAAGAACATATGTTCATCCAGGTATTTCTGAAGGAGTAATGAATCTTAAGAGTCATAGATTAGGGTTTTGTGTGTTGTGGGGAAGGTGTGGGTATGTGTGTGTCTAAATTTTGGTTCCTCTGGGAACTAAAACACAGAGAATTCTTAGGTAGTCCCATCAAAACATGATAATTGGTAATACAGACAAATTAATGCAGCATGTCCAATTTTGTGTACAGGAAAACTGTACAAGGATCTGATAATGAACTCTTACGAGATGAATTATGTGATGAAATTATGACAGGAGGGTGTCTTCCCTCTCCTTGAAAGGTATCAAGACAAGGTGTAAAGTCTTAAAAAGAGTATGACTGGCAAATTTAATAAATTTTGACATGTTGTCTTTGACCTCATGATGAATTTGATTAATTAGCTTTTTTAAATGTCTCTTTCTATTAACTGTCATCACACTAAACAAAGGAATCCCCCTCTGCACATAAATCCCATGCACCTTTTTGGGTCCCAACAAGCTTTAGATGTTTTTAGGGAGCACTTGTGTTGCATTGTGATTAGAAATATTATGCATTTGCCCTAAAATAGAAAAATATATTATTTCAATGTCTGCAGTTCTGATTTTTTTTTTGTGTGTGCATTCATTCATTAAGCTACTCATCCCTTTTAATCAATGGATTTATAAGAACTCAGAAGTTTGAAAAATCTAATATACTGAAAATGTTAAAGAGGAAATGTGTTTTGGGGAAAAATTTGCTGGGGTCAGGAGGAGGAGGCAAGACAGAATCTGAGGGAGCACTCTCCTCTCACCCTGGAAATGGCATTTGTTTCCAGACAGTGTTCATTATGTTTTCTAATGAGGACTTCACCCTGGAAATTCAGCAGGAATGCTCCTCTTGTCCCTCTGTATGTGTGATCTCTGTCTAGAATTTGCACTTGGGGTGGAAATAACACAAGTATCATCAGGATTGATGGAAAAGTCTCTTCAGAAAAGCTTTTTATTCACATTGAATTCTCCTGCTGCAGAAGTTTCCTTTGTGCAGAATAAAAACTGTCATCATTCATGTGCTAGTATTTAGATTAATAGCATGCTTCGCTTCTTCAGCCCCTTGGATGAGGATTCAGGATGCTGAAATATGAGATGTGCTGAAGTGTGGCAGTGGAGAAACTCATCAATTGGGAATGCTGGGAGAGGCGTTCTTAGTTGAGTAGAACATTCTGCCTCCAGCAGGGGATGCATCTCCAGCAGGCAGGAATAAAACTCGGATGTTGATAACATTGAATGACCAAATGTCTCTTTTTCTAAATAGAAACAATTATTTTGGAAATGCTTGTGATGCTTTTTCAAAAGCCTGTTGTTTGCAGAAGCCACAGGAGTGGCACAGTGACTTGTTACCCTGTATGATTGCTCGTTCCTTGCATGGAAAAGGTTAAAACAAAACCCATCAGCCTGCTTTTCATATTTCTGGTTTGTAGATTCCTGTTTGATCTGTAACATGATACAGTGTCTCATTAGTGAGTGGCTTTTCTTCAGAAATGGTTCTTTTACATTTTAAGGTCCATTCTTTAAAAAGAGGAAATGTTTGCTGAGTTGTAGAGAAAAAGAATTGCTTTATTTTGCAAATTCTTTGTTTTTGAGTTTGCTCTCTCTGGAACTGGCATCTCAGTTGTTTTTTTAAATACTCTTTCAGGGATATACCTAATTGAAGTATTGAGCTTGCATCCTTTCCTCCTTTTCTCAAGGATGCAGATTCATCTTCTTCCGTGTGGTGGGTGTGGGTGGGAGAGGAGTGGTGGAAGTGTGAGTGGAGCTAGTGCAGATAGATGGAGAAGGCAGCAGGTGGGAGGATTGGGAGACAAAGAGCTTGGGCTCTCCTTAAAGACTCTCTGAGTACCCTGTGTGAGGCAAATAAGTTCATGCTTTGAAGAAAAGGCAGACAATTCAAAATTTAGATTACTGTTTGAGCATGATTGTGCTCTGAAATAAATGTAGCTATTTTTCCTTTTTTCCTCATTCAGTCTTTATTTTTACTTAGTATTTTTCTTACTGAAGCATTAACTTAGACTCTTCAGAATTCTCAGGGTCATCCAGAAAAACAGCAGTAAAGCTGTATTAGCAGACATCATAACTACATTGATGCTGTTTAACATGTTTTCTAAAAATACTTCAAGTCTTGTTTTTCTCTCCTCCCAAAGAATATTGGGTTCCATTTCATTTAATTACCTATTGGACTCTTGATTGTTGGGATCAAGCACAGATCTGTTTCCAGGTATCTTAATAAATGTAATCAGATTTTTATGTATTTTTTTCTGAAAACAAGCTGCAAATTCTGATTCCAATCCTGGTAAATACTGTGGAAAGGAAAACGGGTTTCAGTCATATCTGCAGTTTAGAAAGGAAAGAAGATGATAAGCTGATTATAATTCTGAAATATTTTTGTTAAAGCCAAGGGATGGCAGAGAAGGGGGAATGTCTTTACACAAGGCCTGCTGGTATTTTCTGTGTTTTCTGTTCTGTTGTCAGCTGCCTGCAGGACGTTCATGCCTGCTGCATCTTTCAGAAGGTTTTGTATCACTGGTCGTATGGAAAGTTGCATTAGTTTTGCAGAATGCTGCAGACTCACAGTTTTAATTGTTTCAAAAAGCAGTTGAACAATTTCAGGGAAGAAAAATCCATTAAAAGCAATGACATTTTGTTTGGTTTTAGTAACCTTTGAAAACCTCCACAAATCACTGGAGGCTGGGATGGTATTTTTGCCAGGGGAAGGCTTAAAATAATGACAGGAAAGGGAATGAAGTTACACTTACATGTAACTGCAACAGCAACATTTTAAAAGTTCAGTGTTACTTCTGAATTGTATGATAGCCTGTCCCTTCCCTCCAGGATCATCTACAGGTAGTTGTGTTTCCATTTGCTGACATAGTCTACCTTTTGCACAGGAAGGGTGATTTTCTGATTAAATGCAATCATTGGATGTTGTCTGGAGCAGAATTACTCTGTGAAGCTGTACAAGAATCAAGATTTTCAGTACACGATCTCTCCCCCTGAAATACAGTAGTATAAATGAAATCATCCATCTAGTTCATAATGGAGCATTATAATCCTTCCTCAGTTCTGGTTTTGGTCTCAAAACCTGGGCAAACAGAGCCCTCTGTCTGTCTGAATCATGTAAGGAAACCTTGTCTTGAAGGCTCTTCATTTCACTCAGGATGAGTGAGATTCAGAGGAATGTAAGCCTTTTTGTCTCCTAAGCTTTCTTCCCTGTGCATTGTTGTCAGACACATTCCTTGGGAGTCTCTCCTGGCTCACCATGGCTGTAGTGCTGTCTTTTATAGAGAGAGGACCTGTAGATTCTGCTTGTTGGTGATTTTTCCTGACCTGGGCTTTCATTAAAGAGCAAAATGAAGCAAACAGGTGATGGATGTTACTTGTGAGGTCAAGACAAACCCAGATGGTGCTGTCACAGGAAGGCAACTTGTCTTAAACTGAGAATAAATATTAAGTGCTGATTTGGAAAAACATTACAAAACAGAAATGGCTCTGAAGGGAACACAACTGATACTTCTGGAATGTTTTTGCATGCTTCTGTTCAGTGGCTTTCCTAATTCTAGTGTTTTGCTAGACATGTAGCTCCTAATTCCTGTGGCATCTTTCTGTGTTCCCTGTTACCTGACCTCCTGAACCTTGGTTTTACCTTCCCCTGGAATTCTGGTTGTGTATCCTTAGTCTTACAGCCTGTACATACAAACTGGGAGATGTGTGTGGTTTGAGAGGTTTTGGTGATTGAAGCTCAGGAGCAAGTGCCAGGACTGGGACTTCATTATGTGTCAGGAACCCAGGGAGTCACTGAGGTGTTGGAGCAGTGTCTTGGAGCACTGATTTATTCCATGGTGACTCATTGTTCTGGCTGGGGAAGGAAGGTGGTCGACAGTTTTGTAATCACTGGGAAGAATGTCCCAGATAATCTGCCATGTCCACAAGGGATTACTCTGTCCTGAGTGGAAAAAACTTTCCTGTCTGTGCTGTGTCAGTCAAATGTGAGATGAAAAACAATTCATTGGTCTGGACTATCAAACCCAGCTAAATCCAGAAGTGCTGATTTTCTCCTGAGGCACTTTGGTAGATTTGACTTCTAGAAGCAGAATGAAGGGTGGGGTGGCTTTGTCTAAGGAAGTCACAGATCTCATAAAGCCAGGTTAAGGCAAAATCCTTGATAGAGAAACTCCCACTTCCCTTAAATGCAGGTAAATAAGAAAGGACTTAAACACATCATTAGCCTGAAATTTCTCCTTGTTTACCAAAAAGAATCTGACTTTTGGGCCTGAACAGTATTTGTTGGATGCAAGACAGTGGAGACACTAAATAGGTTTAAAAGTGCTTGAGAGACATGGTGTGTTATTAAGAGAAACTGAGAAGTAGAATATGGTAGAATTAGATAAAACAATTAAAACAAACCTTAAACAATTAAAAATGGCCTGGACTGCTAAATCACATCCTAAAGTGGATGTGATTGAGTTTAAGAACAGGATCAAATGTAATATTGAAAACATGTAAAAAGAGAGAAGTAGCCCAAAACCTCTTATCCTAAATGCTTCTGTAAGACATCAAGCACAAGTTGGACCTTCCAGAAAATGAATTTATATTGTCTTCTTTGCCCTGATGTTGATCATGAAGAGACCTTTTTAGGCTCCCTGCCTGCTGTGTTCCCTGTCTACCACAGCAGGCATTCTATGGCTGTATTCTGTGGTTTTTCTCCCAAGGAGTAAATTTTTTATATTTTATGTTGGGAGTTCTTTCTAGCAGAGCAGTACTTAGGTAGCCTTAATTCCCATAATCTTCCTGTGTTAGCACTTGTTCTCTGGTAGATTTGAGAGACAAATTTCTTTTGTTAAGCAAAGTACTGTAAAGAGATTGATAATTTCCAGGTTGGATGATTATGCCTTCCCATTTTGAGATCTGCTAAGTGACCACAAGGTGATGATCCCAGGTTTATGAAGCTGCTCCCATCATTGTCTTCATGGTCTGGAATTGTCTTTCTGTGGGTGTAGTTTACTTCATCTTTGATATCTTCAATTGAGAAATGGTCCTGAAATTGCCTGATAGTAGGCAACTGGACTTTAGAAGAAAGTGTAAGAAAGCTGTAAAGTATATTTTTTAAATGTTACTCTGAATAAGAAGGTAGATTCAAGATTATACTGTAATCACATGTTCAGAAAAGATGGGAAAGAAGAACCCCACATTTTTGATGAGAGATAATAAATGTAAATTGGTGTATATTAGACAGTGTTAGGGAAAAATTGTAGATGTGGGGCCGATGTGGTAGTTTTTTTATGGGAGGCATTTAGGGAAGTGATACAAAAACTTCTGTGTAACTGACAGTCTGTGGAACCATTAGGAAGCTGTATATGCTTCTGTGAAAAACACATTAAAGATGAAAAATCTTGGGAAAGTTAAGTAAAATAATAGTGAAAAGTTATATATAATGATTTTAATGATTGGGAGTGAAAGTGAATATTTGTATTGTAAAACAGAAGATAAATTTTAAATGTTGAATGGTACAGATTTAAAACACAGAAAAAGATTTTGGAGAATTATGATAGCAAGTTCAGTTTCATATGGCATGTTGATATTTTTAAACAGTAGTATTTGGAAGTATTTGTATCCACCATCTCACAGCTCATGGTCTTGAGGGAACTGGCCTTAGTATCAGAAAAAGTAGAGTATGAAGAAAAAGTTAAAAGCCCAAACAGTATTTGGTTTAATAAAGAACAATATAGAAGGCTGTACTGGAAAGGATGGTCTTATGTAAAGGATAAGTATAGTTCAGTGTGACATTTTTCTAGAATCCAGTCATCCTCCTCTCTAAAGCAGAGCAGAAGAATGAAATTTCAGACAAATGATCAAAGCATTATCCAAGAACAGTTTGCACAGGAGATTCTGCTGACTCTTGCAGGCGTAGGGAGGTGTCCAGTCACACCAAGGAGCAGC
The DNA here is from genome assembly GCA_013400575.1 of Peucedramus taeniatus. Classification (NCBI taxonomy): domain Eukaryota; kingdom Metazoa; phylum Chordata; class Aves; order Passeriformes; family Fringillidae; genus Peucedramus; species Peucedramus taeniatus. The sequence continues at coordinate 470,801 of WBNO01023387.1, read as the reverse complement.
AATTATAACATAAAATTAATTTGTGGAACTCAGCAAGGTGTCTTTAAAATAAGAATAAGAGCTCTCTGAGATTTGCAGAAGGATGTTGAGTGAACAAAGGAGGAGAGAATCCCCATTTGATGGTGTTGTTTAATTTGCTCTCTTCTTGTCCTCTTGTCTCTCCTTCAGGCTGTCAGCTGAGTTTAGGAATAAACTGCCTCAGAAGAAAAGATTTTAAAGCTATCAACTTTGAGAGGTTTCTTACCTGGTGTGGTGAGGTAGTAGTCAGAAGTGAAGAAACACGAGTGGATTTAAGAATGTTTCAGTTCCTAATCTGGATGGTCGTGGTGTTTGCATTTGCAGTTTGACAGAGTTAATTCTTCAGAAATTAAACTGTTGACAGAAGTAATTAAGTAAAGTCAGGTACAGCAGCAGTGATGCAATGGTAAGAAGAAGAGGGATTAGTGAGGGAGAAAAGCAACCTGAGCTCTGGATCAGAGGAGAAAAGAACTGGAGTGCAGAATAAGCAGAGATAGGGAGGGCAAAAGAAGTGTCCTGTCATTGGGCTTGTTTGTATTTTTTCTTGGTTTGTTTTGCCTTTAGAAACTGATGGCTCTTAAACTCACTAGTCTGTATATTCAGAGAGTGGGATGAAAATTTACTGAGGTACAGTTTTCTGTTAAGAAATGATGATTTGATGGAATTGAAATGCTCTGTGGGAATGGTTGGTGGGCTGCCCAGCTGCTTTGCTCTGCTCTTGGCTGCTGGCCATCCAGTCTGCTCCCCCAGCTGCCTGTCATGTGGGCCTGCTGCCTTGGCTCTTGTAGCCCATTTTAAGTATTTGTACATTCTAACAAATAAAACAGCAAATCACCAATTAGAACACCAATTAGCCATCACTACTTAACCAACTACAGTCTTAATTGGACAATCATTTTCAGTAATAATTGATTGATCCCTAACTAGCAACCATTAATCAATGATCTTGCATTTCAGTTCTTAAAAAAAGCTTGAAAAAATGACACGTTCTTTTTAAATTTTTGATTGTAAGAATACATAAAATATATACCCTAAAATCTGCTATAGATAACACTTTAATTTTTCAGATGTGACTGATTAAAAAAATAAAGTCAAGATCCAAACAGCTAATGAGGTTTTCTTCTAAAGCTGATACTCAGAATTTTGTTCCAAATGTGGGATTTTGTTCAGTTTGCAGTTTACAGAACAAACTGTTTCTATGCTGGAGCTAATGAAGCCTGGGCAATGACGAGCTGGTGTCTGTTGTCCTTTCACACCTCCTGTCCTTCCCTCTCCCACGTAAGCACACACAAACTGAAATTCCTCTCGTTTTCCTGGTGAAGCATCCTGAATGACATCTTGTTTCCTAAAGCATCTCTGAGCAGGAAAAGCACATGCTTGATTTAAAGCTGTGCTACTGGGCTAAGTGTCTTTTCCCAAAGAGGAGAGAATAATTAAGCTCTATGTGCTTTCTGAAAGTAGGCCTTGTCTTGGGGGTTCTTTTTCCTACCCAACAGGCACTTTCAGTGACATTCCTCCAGTTTTTCATCTTTGAGAAGTCTTGCTTTCTCTAAAACTCATTTGAAAGCAGCTAACAGGTTCAAGAGTTACTCAGCTGGAAAGAACAACATAAAAGCAGCAACAGCATTCTTAGGGGACTTGGTTAAAAATTAACCTTTGAATTTTTCCATTAAGCAGAGTTCCAGATTCAGCTGGGTTTTTGTTACTGCCCAGCATAATGTGGCTTAAGATTCGAGGGGAACAACCATAGTTTTGGCATTTAATTTTTGTGATTATTTTCCTTTGTTTTTTGCTGGTCTGTTTGTGTGTATTTGAATATCTTTGTAGTCATTCATGCCTTAGTATATTCAGCTTGTCCACTCCCATTTTCTGTGGAGTGCCTGAGGTAGAGCAGCTGTGTAATTAATGATAGTAAGGCTTTTTTCCAACACTAGTGATTTTCCAGCAGTGAGAAACTGACAGGGAAATAATGGGGCTACTTGTCAACTCAGTGGGATTCCTATCTTTGCTGGAACGGGTTGGAAAAATGGTGAATCAAGGACAGAAAATTCCATGCTAGTAGTTCTACTTCATAAAATGTTTTGAGGATGATGAATGTAAATGGTGATGATCACTTGTCATATGAAAGAGAATAAAACATTTCAATGAACTGTCCAGATGTCGTAGTCCAAAAAAGATGTTTCAATATTTGTGTGTACATGTGAGCCAGCATTAGTTTCTGTACTTTGAAAATATATGAGGAGATCTAATAGTTCTTGTGATGGGAAAGAGGAAAGCTAAAATCCTTTAGTTAGTGTGAAATAAGAGCAGTCCTCACCAAAGAAAAGCAGAGGATGAGAAGACCTGCTCAGTGTTTAATTTGCTTGTGCTGATCAATATTTGGGCCTCACCTCAAGATTATTGGCAAAATAAGGAAGTGCCTACAGGACAGGGGGGAACCTCTCTTCATTTGTTTTTGATAATAACTTTCTCCAAGCTCAAGAAGAAGGAATCCTGCATGGATTAACAAGATGCTCCTGACAAAACTCGGGCATAAAAAGGAAGCATACAGGAGGCAGAAGCAAGGATAGATGACTCTGGAGAACTATAGAGAGATCATCCAAGCATCCAGGGATTGCACAAGGAAAGCCAAAGCCCACATGGAGTTGAATTTGGTGAGGGGTGTGAAGGGCAACAAGAGAACTTCTGCAAGTGTATCAGCAGCAAAAGGAAGATGAAAGAATATGCAGGTCTGCTCCTAAATAGGGCAAATGACAAAGGATGTGGGAAACACAGAGGTACTTCATATTAGCACCTTGGGCTTTACTGGTAGGAGTCACCTTCAGGGCCCTTGGGACCAGTTGGGAGGTCTGGACCCAGGAAGATTTTCACTTAAAAGAGGATCAGGTTTGGGAAAATTGAAACAAAAAGGTATTTACAAGTCTATGGGACCTGCTGGGATATGTCAGTGAGTGCTGAGGGAGCTCATCTCTGTCACTGTGAGACCACTCTCAATTATCCTGTTAAGGTCGTGGTGATGGGGAAGGTTCCTGAGGCCTGGAATAAAGCAAATTTCTCTCCTACCCTTAAGAGTGACAAGAAGGAAGATCCTGGGAGCTAGAGGCCAGTCAGCTTCACCTCCATCCTTGCGAGGGTGATAAAGGAACTTATCCTGGAAACTGTTTCCAGCACATTCAGGGCAGGCAAGTCACTGGAAGTAATCACCATGAATTTATGAAGGAGAAATAATGCTTGATGAACCTGATAGCTGTTTGCAACACAGTGAGTAACTTGGTGGAGGGAATAAGAGCTGCAAGATATTGTTTGTGTTTATTTTAGTAAGACTTTCCACACTGTCTCCTATAATGTGCTCACAGACAAACTGATGAAATACAGAGTAGATAAGTGGTCAGTGTGGTAGATTGAAAACTGGCTCACCCAAGCTCAGAGGATTGTGATCAGCATCTGTCATGGTCAAACCCCAGATGGCAACTTCAGTACCACACAGCTCCCTACCTCCTTTCTCCCTCGTGGGAAGGAAAGAAGAATTGGAGAAAAATAAAGGGTAAAATCATGTGGGCTGAGATAAAAACAGTTTATTTAAAGTGAAACAAATTAAAACACAGTAATACTAATGGTAATATTAACAATAATAATTTTAACAAAAAGGAGAGAGAGAAAGGAAAAACCCAAGAAAAACAAGCACTGAACAATGCAGTTGCTCCCCATGCACTGAGCAGTCTGAGCAGTGATTTGCTCCTCCTGGCCAGTTCCTCTGTGTTTATATACTGAACATGACTCTGTATGGGATGGGATATCCCTGTGCCCAGTTTGGATCAGCTGTCCCAAGCCTTCTGCCTCCCTGAGACACAGAAAAGTCCTGACTTATGGTGAGCACCACTCTGTAACAGCTGAAATATCTGTGTGTTTACATTATTCCCATCCTAAATCCAAAGCACAGAGCTGCACCAGCTACTAAGAAGAAAATGAACTCTATTCCAGCCAAAAGCAGGACATGTCACAAAGTCCAGCTGGAGGCCAGCCATTAGTGGTTTACCCCACAGGTGGAGAGTGGGACCAGTGCTCTTTATCACCTTGGGTCAGTGACCTGTGTTACAGGGTAGAGTGCACCTTCAGCAGGGTTACAGACAGTACCAGACTGGGAAGAGATGACACAGTGGTGCTGCTGTTCAGAGGGAGCTGAACAGCCCCAGGAGCCTCCTGGTGTTTGACAGAGGCCAAGTCCTTTAACTCTGGAGGAACAACCCAGTGCACCAGGATGGGCTGGTGTGGGAAACCAGGAAATCCCTCTTGCTGCTTTGGATGGGCTGAGACCCGGGCAGGGGGCTCAGAGAGCTCACAGAGCCCAAGACCCCTCTGCCCTTGATCTGGAGCCATGGAAACAGTTACCAACTTTAGGCGAGGAGTTACAAACCAGGGGAAGTAGAATAAAATGAGCAGCTTATTACTGAGTAGAGAAATAGAATGTTAAGATTCATATGAGAAGTGTACAGGGGGGTCAAGATGGAGCAATCTGGGCGTGCACTGCCCTCCTTCCTTCTTCTTTGTGGCCTCCATCTTCTTGGTGATGTTGGCACTTAAGGATTGGTTTAGAGTAGAAACTGTCTAACATAGGTGATAGGTATTGGGAATTAACTGTAAATAATGTCTACGTAGTTTATAGTATAAAAAGACAACACAGCCCTGGGGGTGGGCAGTGTGCCTTGAGCTGACCTGCTGAACACATCTGGGCTGGGCAGGGAGAACATGGTATAGATAAGAAATAATAAACAACCTTGGGAACCAAAGCCAAGCAGCTCTGACTCTTTTTTGGACCATCTGGCTGTGAAAAAGGACTCTTGGGAACATCCCAGGCCAGGGGAAAACCGAGAGGCTGGAGGCTGGGGAGCAGCTCTTAGCAGGAAGGGCCTGGGGCTCCTGGGACATGAGGTGACCATGAGCCAGCAAAGGCAGCCAATGGCATCCTGGGCTGCATAAGGAAGACCATGGGCCACCAAGTTGAGGAATGATCTTTCCTCTCTGCTGAACCTTGGTGAGCTGCATGTGGAGTTCTGGGTCCGGTGCTGGCTCCTGAGAAGAACAGAGTGGGGAGATAGTGGAGCAAGTCCAGTGAAGGGCCACGAGGCTGTGTAAGGGCATGAAACATCTCTCATGCAGGGGCCTGGAGGCTGAGAGAGCTGGGGTTGTTCAGCCTGGAAAGGCTCAGGAGTGCCTCATCCAGTTTTACAAAGAAACAGAGCCAGAATCTTCTTGGTGGTGCCTAGTCAAAAAAGGAAAAGCAGCAGGCAAAAACCGAAAACACAAAATTCCTATTAAACACATGAAAATGTATTTATTTCCTTTATTGTGAAGGTGATTGAACAGTGGAGAAGGTTGCCTAGAGGGTTTGTGGGGCCTGTGTCCTTGGGGGCAGTCAAAACCCAATTGGACATCATCCTAGGAGTGCTCTAGTTGTCCCTTCCTTGAGAAGAGGGTTGGACTAGGTGATCTCCAGAGAGATTGTCTCTTTTTGTGCAAACATTGGATAAATTGTTTTAGTTATAAAGCATCCAGTGTCAAGTATGGCTTTCTCTTTGGAGTTAGGGGGGTGTTTTTTCATAAAGTCATGTATCATACAAAATAAATTAGAAGCTTTGTGATTGTTAACAGCATTCAGGGAATCTGTAGGGAGAGTATTAAATTCGGTTAGATGAATCATCTGTATAAAATGTCTGTCAAGGTGAGTTTAATCCTTTGTGTGTTGCACAACACCTTTTGCTCACTTGATTCATGTCAGAAAAATTCTGTTTCCTGTTAAAATACTGAAATTATTGAGAATATTTGTACCAAGTGAAAAATGAAGATGTTTACATCAAGTGAAATATTTTAAGGCATGTAAGTCAGGTGCCCAGAGCAGTGATCACAATTCAGACATTTGCTTGGCTCTTTGGTTGTGTGACAAACTTGGAGGTACACTGGTTGATCAGAAGTCCCTTTTGCCAATGGACCTAGATTTCCTTATGGATAAAGAAATATGTGGTTTGCAAAACTGCATAGATTCCATCATCAGTGAAGAGGATTTGAGTTACTTAATGTTTTGTCAGCTTCTCATTTTCATAGGACAGTGTTCCCTACAAAGTAACACAGTGTATTATTCAGGAGGGTTTGAAATAATGAATGTCTGTTGAATTAATTACTGTATGTGGGTTTCAGTAGTTTTCCAGTAGTCTTGTCTCAATGTACCTGTCCATCCCTGCTTGTCAAAAGGGTTTTGTTTACAGATAGTGCTGGAAAGCCACTTGGATAACAGGGCTCCCACTTGAGCTTCTTCACACAGGTCTTGCCATGTGTGTTTCAGTCTGTGAGTAAAAATGTGGGGACAGAAGTGTTTTGGTGGGGTTTCTGTTTTCCCAAGAAGTTGAAAGAGTAGTTTTCATTCAGAGAGGAGCTGCAGGGAATGAGAAAATGCAGCACTGCTGGGAAATGGCAAAGGATAAATGTACTGTCTTTCCTAAGGAGGAGATGAGTAGAATGGCCAAGACAGCATAGTAATTTCCGAGATAGAGACTACTTACAAAGAGAAAAAAAACTCACATTTTATTTGAATTTTTGTTTGATTTGTATTTGTTTTTATTTCTGCTTAATTTCTAGTAAGATTTTTTTCTATCGTATGAAAAAAATGTGTTTTATGAATTAAGAAAGATTTCTTCTGGAAGTAGTAGGTGTATTTTGGCAATATTTACTCTCAGAAAAGATCTTCAAGAAAATGAGGAATTACTTTGTAACTATTTACCGAGATATTACATATGACAGAATATATTTGTCAGAGGAGTAATGACTTTTTTATTTTAATTGCTTTTGCATGGCTTCTGGGATGCAGACAAACACCCAGTAACAAATTTTGGAATATTGTGATTGTTGCTCCAGAAACAGAGCCATGCAAGCATGTTAGAGATGGCTGTATTTAAAAATCCTGTATAAATGTGATGATTTTTCAGGTACTATAAAACTTCTTTAAGACCTTGAAGAAAACAAAACTAATGATCCTAATTTGGGATCTTAGTATTTTTGCAGGTGATTGGAACTTACAGCACATGTAGATAGGTAACTCTCTTTTTCATGTTTATACAAATCTAAACAAATTTTATTTGAACCCTCCCCTCTTTCTCCTGAGCACATATAATCTCTGTGCTAGAGCCTGTCTGCTCCCAAAGGCCTGGAGCTGTTTATACACAGGGCCTACGTGGAATTTTTTATTTGGTACAAACTCTCTAGGGAGCTGTTACTATGTATTGAGTAGTGTCAGGAGGAAGAATTAGGCACCACAGTGTCAAAACTTCATCTTTCTTTCCTTTTTTTTTTTTAATTTCAGTAAAGAAATAAACATATTCACACGTTTAAGCACAAAAACTGTTCTTTTGCTTTGAACAGGTGGCCAAGAGACCCTGTGACCACAGGATGGGACATAAACTGTAAAACCTCGTTTTCCTGGTTAGGTTTTCTGAGGAGCAGTGGCCTCCTTCCCACGTGTGTCTTGTGCAGCCTGGTTTGATGTGGGCTGGGCTCAGGGTTCCAGTGGCTCTGGGGCAGTCAGACCCTGCTGGAGGCAATTTAAATATGTCATCAAAGACTTGATTCCTGTCAGTAGTAAGCAAGTAAAAAGCAGTCACTGATCTCTCATAAGGGTGCTGAATGTCCTCTTTTTTCCCACAGTTTTTCTTCAGGCTTCCACTAACCAACTACATGGGAACTTTTTTTTGTTTTGTTTTGGTTATTATATAGTATGGTGAGATACACTCGGATTTCTGCCTAAATATCAGCTTTCTAATTAAACAGAAGGTTTATTTTACCTACATCTGGCCCTTCTCCATAGAGTCACAAAGAATCACAGAATTGTCAGGGTTGGAGTGACCTCTGGAGATCACCCAGTCCAAACCCCTGCCAAGGCAGGGTCACCCAGAGCAGTGACACAGAACACACCCAGGTTGGTCTGGAATGTCTCCAGAGAGGGAACTCTGTTCTCCCTGGGCAGCTGTTCCAGAGCTCTGCCACCCTCCATGGAAAGAAATTCCTACTTGTTGAGGTGGAGCTTCTTGTGTTTTAGTTTATGCCCATTGCTCCTTGTCCTGTTCTGGGCACCACTGAGGAGTCTGGCACCATCCTCTTGGCATCCCCTGGGAGATATTTGTATGTATGGGTAGAAGAGCTGGTGCCTGTGTGTGTCACTGGTTAAGGACCTGCATGAGGAAGGCTGGCAGGAGGCTGTGATGTTATCTCATGTTTTTATCCACCTCAGACTGACCCGTGGATGTTGCTTTCTCTCAAGTGGAATATTTACGTGTGACTTTGGAGGTTTCAGTGATGTTTGAGAAGTCCTTGTATGTTTGATAGACATTTTTGTGGGAGCAATGTAGGCTTAAAGAACTTTTACTTGTGTACCAGTCTTGCTTGTGCTGATGCTGTTGTTAATGGGGGTCCACAAATGAACTTGCCTGGGGAACTGATCCAGTTTAAAAATTCTTTTTGCCTAGATACTAATAATTCAGATCACTTCTGGCATCCAGTTGGCTGTAGTACTCTAAAGATGATTGTGTCAGGAGAAATGAGAGAGGCAGTGTTAGGGAATATTTATGAATCAGCAGTGCTGGGAACTATGGCAAAAACTGTTCCTTTTCATTTTTAAATGGCAAGGACCTGGCTGGATGCTGCCCTGAGACTGCTTTGAGTTTTTAATGTCTTTTTCTGCTCTCTGACTCTGTAGATGTGCCTGTCAAACAGATTTTCATTTGCAAGCATAACTTAATTCCTGTGTTTATAAAACACCAATTTGGGGTCTGTAACAGGGTCTCAGCTGTGTGTGGCAGATAAGCATGTTACTAGTGGAAAACATCTGGACCCAGATGTGGCAGCCACACTTTGGTAGAGCGAGTCCAAGATGGCTGTTTGTGATGTGAATGTGGGGTGGCCACTTGTTGGCCAGGACAGGTGCATTTTTGTGCCCCTGTGTTTGTAGATAAGTGTCACTGCTGGGCTGATGTATTTCTGTGGGACCTGCTGGCTGCACCCTTGAAAGGTGGAGAAAAAGCTTTGTGTAGACTTGGCCTGAAATGCCTCAAGAACAGAGCACATGGAACATGGGGGATCTGTTTCCATCTTCCACTTGAAAGAGCCTGTAAACCACTTATTTGAGTTTCGATACAAGGCCTGTGAGATGGGTGGAGTCCTTCTCATTAGTGAATTTTTTTTTTTCCTTGATTGCTTAAAACAAGCGAGACCAAAAAGTCTGCAGTGTGCTTATTCACACTAGATACGTAAAAAGATGCATACAAATACATTATTGCCTTCTGAGTTACCTGTTGACAAAATGTGTATATGACACTCTTTTAGAAAATAAAAGTGAAATGTTGCTCAGCATTAAATAGTGCATGTAAGTAGCAGGCTGCACAATATCAACTTGACAATTTCCTTAAATTGCATAAGCGTGGAAAATGGGAAGAGGTATTTGAGCCATCTAGTGGTTGGTATGAAACATTTTAATATTTTTTGATAGTTCATAGAAAATGTAAATTATGTCAGCTTGGAAATAGCATTTCTGATTTATCCATGTTTTTTAGCATGGCTGTAGAATGAAGAAAACCCCAAGCATCCAACTTCAGATTTGAGGCACAGTCTCTGTGGGTTTGTATCTTCTTTTCACTCAAGATTCTAGTGAAAAGAGATATGTGATAACATAAAAATTAAATGAGAAGTTGGTAGCCAAAGAATGCATTTTGCTAGCATGAGATCTTCATAAATTTAGAGGGTTGTTAGAAAGTTCAAGGAAATGACTGTAATAAGATAATTTTGTTTTCTGCTTCTTAGTGAAAAATGTTTGCAGAGAAAAAGAGGCCTTAAATTCTACCTCAACAGCTATTTATAGCAGGGACTAAATCACAGGAGTGATGTTTACTGGAACACATGGAGTGGTATTCCTTGGGAGAAACTTGTCAAAANTAAATTCTACCTCAACAGCTATTTATGGCAGGGACTAAATCACAGGAGTGATTCCTTGGGAGAAACTTGTCAAAGCTAATAGAAAAAACTGAAAACTGATTTCTTAATGGTATGTGCTCCTGGTAAACAGAATCTTACGATTTCAGAAAGGACAAGTTGTAGAGGAAGATTTGGGTAATGATCTCGCTTGGTCCTGATCTGCATTAAGCTGTGGTGACATTTCATATTGGCTGCTGCCAGTAGGAACTTGAGTGCATTTTGAACTTGATGGTATTCTGCAAAAGTAATGAACTTCATGTGTATCTCGCCTTGAATTCTTTGTGGGAAAGTGCATCTGCACGTTGGGACACTGTGATGTCTTCCAGCCCTTGTGAATCCCTGTCCGTGTTCAATTGCAGTTTAGAAAATACTTTTTAATCTTAGCTTATTAGATATTAATATTTTCAACAAGCAGTTGATACATGATGGTTCATATGGTTAGAGCTATAGTATTTCAGAACAGATAAATTCCTGATCCATACTGACATTTCAGAATTTGCCTCTTTACATTTGAAATGAAGTATTACAGGTACAAATACTAAATATTTTTATTGAGAAGAGAGTGGCAGCTTTAATATATTTTTAAGGTTAGTCTAAAAAGACATAAGGCCTAAGGAGAATGAGAGAAAAGTGGGAAAACAAAGGACAGTCAATGATGGGTTTTTTTGTAGTACTGTGAAGACCATCTGAAAGCTTTATGTCAACTTGATACATAAATTACATTTTGATAAATCACTTGGATCTTGGTTCTTTTGTGCCTTGAAAGTTGGTTGTTACTAACCCTTAGCATCAAAATATCTGTGAGATTTTTCTGAATCTCTTTCTTGGACTGTGAATTCTAATAGGTTTCATAAGGGGAAGTCAAATTCTTTGTGAAGTGAAGAGTTTTTAGTTGTCTGGCACATTTTTGTTTGAATTTTGCAGTGTGGCAAGGAAGGATTTTTGTGATCACTGTTATTCTCAATCTCTGCAATGATCTAAACTCTACTGAGATTTGAAATATCAGAGGGGACACGGGTCAGTCCTCTTAAGTTCTTTCTGAAAAATGAGCTGGCCTGAAGATCGTGAAGGCTCCTGGAGGCTGTATTTTGTAGGCTTCTGTTGCACACATGAAAATCTCTCATACTTCATTTAAAATGACTTTTTAGTCAGGGCATTACGTGTGCTCAGCTTCTGAGCCTGCCTTCTTCCTGATCTTCCTGTTGCTTAGAACGTGTCAAAAACACGGAGTATGGCATTGGAGATATTTTATCTTTATGATGTCCACGTTGTGCTTTTATTCAGTTAAACAGGAGTGTGGGTTTACAGTAGTATTAAAGAGTCCTCTTCTATTGTTTATGCACTTCTCTCTCCACTCCTCCTGTTAACATCTTCCAGTGCTCTGATTGCTGTAGATCTGCTCATACCACAGCATTTTCTTGGAAGCTGTCTGTTGCTGAAGCTGTGATCCAGCTGCATTCCTGAAAGGATCTTTGACGTTTCCCCTGGTTTTAATTTGCATTTAGAAGATGCAAATGAGGGATAATGAAATTGCCATATTGGATCCTGTTTCTGATGAATACTGCTCTTTGAATTGTCTTCTGGTTACCAGTTATTTTGTAGTAAAAACTTGGTTATAACTTCTATATTTGGATTGGATTTAAGTCATAATTAGTATTCCTTTTGTGGAACTCCTTAGAAATTCGACTTGTTAAAGAGCTGCATGCAAGTGGCAGAGAGATTATATTGAAGTGCAGTCTTTGACAATTGAAATTCCAGCTCTTGTCCGTGTGTCAAGAGCTTTGGGATGCATACCTGGTCTCTCAGAATCAGAGTTATAAATGAGAAAAGCCTAAATATGTGTCTAAGGCAGCATGTACAACGTCTCCTGTAAATAATGGAATTGTTCTGCTCAGTAAAAAACAAATGTGCTGTGGCATAGCTTTGCAAAAGAAAAAGAAATTAATTTATTTTTCCTAATTTAGGAAATATGTAATAATTATTTGTGGAACTGGATAGTTAAGCATTCATTAAATATTGTTAGTAATTTCACTTTAGAAGTAAGTCATAGTTTATAGGAAAAGAAAATTGAGGGAAAATGAGTTTCCAGAAGGGGAATGATATTTATTGTTTTGGTTCAGTTTTTACCTTTTGCAGTAGGGGGATAGGAAATAGAAATTGGGTTAATGATGAAGAAATATGATTGTCATAGGTTTGAAGCTGATGGTCTGTATTTTTTGGTATTCAGAAAAGTGAAATCTCCTTAAGCATATTTTCAGATTCGCTTAATTAGTGTTCTACATTAAACACTGAAATTAGAGTGTGCATCTTTGTTTTCTTTTATGTGAGTATAAATCATTGTGACTATGAAATGGTGCTTGGTCATAAACTATTTTTTTTTTCATTATATTAAATTGCCGAAGATTTCTACTCCATCATTTCTATCCTGCTGTTGTACAAGTAGAACAGAGCACATCAGTTTCTCTGATGTAAAAGTACTTGAATATTGTGGTTACACTTCCACCAAAATAGCCACTTTTTTGTGACCATGGTAAACCAGTGCTTTTTTTTCAGTGTCTGCCTAACTCTTTCATTGCTTCCTTTTGGCTCTTCCTGTTCAAGGTGAATTTTAAATATATTTGTCTTATAATGGAAATAGAATATCAAAGGATGAATAAAATATTGGAAGCTCACTCTTACCTGGGTTTTAAACATTGTTTCTTTCCTTTACAGAATGCTGCCTTTTTATATGGCCTTGGTTTGGTCTACTTCCATTACAATGCCTTTCAATGGTAAGTTGGAATAAGCTGACAGTGTCAGTATTTTGTGTGGTGTCCCATCAGTGTGTGATTATTTCACCCTCAGTTCAGTGTGAGTGTAAAATAGTTTAATTTTGATTTTATTACAGATAAGGTGTTTGCAGGTGTTGCTGTCCTGGGTCACTATCTGTATTACTGTAACACACTTGGGGCAGCCACAACAGTTCCATGAAAGGGAAGGCACTTCAGGAGAAGAATTTGCACTCCCTGTAACAGGATTCAGCAGTAGGGATGGAGCAGAATGACTGGACAGGCTTTTGGGAATTGTCATTATTGATAATCTGTTGCCTGGGTTTGTTGGAAAGCCTCTTAAAAAAACCTTCTTGGAAGAGAGGTGGTAAATAGGGCTTGTTTACATTTTGCTTGGTAGACAGAAATTTTACCAAAGCTGCATTAGGTGAGAAGCAATAGGCTCAGATGGAATCAGTGCTTCAATCTGATGAAAAAACTCAAGGTTAAGAGAGTTGTGATTTCTGTCAGGGCTTTGAGGACTGAATGAGGCTTTTGTTGAGAGTGGAGGGAGGGTTGGGTTTCACTTGGGGTTTTGGTTTTACTTTATCAGTGATGAGAGTGGTGAATGAAATGGACTCTGTCACCGGGGCTCTGTTCAAAGGTCCTCAGACTTTTATTGGTGTTTAATCCTGTGGAGAAAGAGTTAATTCAGGGGGAAAAAGAAAGATGCAGTGTTGAGGTCAGTGCTGTTTTACACTCAGTATGAAGACTGTTAGTACAGTAAGTGTGACTTCACTACTTGATTGATTAGTAAAAGTTCCATTGTGTTACTGAGCTAAGCCTGATTGCAGTTATGCAGTGAGTGACCACTGACTGATGGTTGGGAACAATGGAGCAGGATTTCTCCCCCACCTCTCCTTAAATTGTTTCTATGTATCTATAAGGTAAAAGATTTGTGCTTTCCTCAGGACAATGTGCATAAACTTTTATTCTTCAAATTAGAATAAGTTGGTTAAATTATGAGCTCAAAACATGGATTATTTTATCTTGCAGCTTACTGATTTCTTTGATAGTGGTGAAATGAATGTTGTGCTTTTTTTGTATTGTACAGGGCATGAAATTCTGTTGCATTCTAATCAACAAGAAAAGAATAGAAAAGTTTTCAGAAAGCCTGAGAATCCACTGTTTTAAGATTGTGATGAGATTTGGTTGAATTTTACCAAGTTTCAGAACATTCTAGTTGTTACATAGTCTTGTCTTCATCATTTAGTGTTCAAAAGTATTTTGTGCACCATTTCTTACAAGCTGTATCTTGTTACAGTTTGTACTGTGAAAATGGTAGATAAACTGTAAGATAAATAAGACAAAGCAGTTAGATTTAGAGTAATTAATTTTTTGAAAAGCCACCTGTTCAACATAGACTTTTGCCATCAGCGGATCATGCTATTTAGTATTTATAAATTAGAGCTTTGGATTAATTTAGATTTTTCTTCATTTGTTGACAGCATGAGTGTAAGCTGCACATAGATCTCATAATAAGGTTGAGTAGAATAATTGTATTTTCCATTTCATTCATACAACAAAGTTATGTATAGTGTGGTGCTAAGGACATGAAAGTATTGGGTGGAATTTTTAAAGGAAGAAAATCCAATGTAGGTAAAATCTTACACTTCTGTGTGCAGTTCTGATTTTTAATCCCTTTAAGTGCCCTTCTTCCCTCTTCTCTGTGATTTTTTGGGGCCAAGAGCAGAGGGATATGGGGTTGTTGGTGTTGAGGTGTGACAAAATCACAACAGACTTGAAAATGATAGCAAGTCATTTACAATAGGTGTTCTTATTTGAAGACCTTAATCCTCCACAGAACTCTCACAGATTGCCAGGAGATTCCTCTTGCAGAGTGAAATGCTAATCTGTCCTCTTGCTGCATTTATTCCATCTGCTTATGCTCATAGAGGACATGGATCTCTATATTTCTAGCAGGCAGAGGAAGACTCTTGAAGTATTCAAGACTGTTTAAGGTGGTTTATTTATTCTGATTCATCCATGAACTGTTTTTTTTAACACTGCTTCAGATATTCAGAGATTTTAACAAGAGAGAAGTACATAGTCCTAAAAGGAAGGGGTGAGAAGTACTTGAGGTTTTTTCATGTCTCATATAAACAGAGATAATTAAAAAGGCAAGTGGGAATAACATCAGCTTTAGAATTATTGTTCATATATTTTATATTATTTTTAAAGTTTTCCAGCTTTCATACAAGGATGTGTTGGATTGGCTCCAAGACTCTTAATGCAGTTCACTGTGATTCAATATTGTACATATTTTTATATACTAGAGCAGCATTGCTGCACTATCATAAGTACAAATCTTAGCTGTCATCATTTTATGTTGGTGATTTTGTTTAACTGTTCATGTAAGAATTAAAAGTCCTCAACATATATATGAATGTTGCAATAGTGTGATCAGACCAAACCTTTTTCACAGAGTTATTATAGTAAGATTTGCCATAAGGTATTATCTCCATAAATTGAATCAACTACAGTTAAATACATCTTAAGGATGTGAAATTTTGATACTCCCTTCTTTTACACCATTTGTCATCAAGCAGTAGGTGGTTGGTTTTTACTGTTGTTTCCCTGTTTCTCAGAGTAGCAAACCAGTAGAATGAGATATTCACATAACTTTAATAATTTAATGCCCTCCATAGGTGTCTTATAGATTGAACATTATTAAAGAATTTCAGCAGTTAGTCCAAAGCTGTCCTTCATGTCTCTGAAATACCTGCACCCAGGTGTAATGGCTTGGATACCAAATTTTTCCTCCACTTCAGTGAGGATTCTCAGCCTGACTGGTTTACCATCTGCTGATTCCATTGACTTCCATCAAGATGAAAAGATGGAGCCCAGGCTCTGACTTTGTGTCCTGAAATTGAATTTCACACCCTGTGGATCCCAGTGTACTAACTGTGGTGCTCCAAGGCCAGCCTGCAGTGTTTTCAGTGGCCTGGCAAATTGCTGGACAACGTCTGTGAGAAGGCTCCAGATTCCTCAGAAACACCTGAAAGGAGACTGAGATCACCCTGATTGCCCCATTTGGGCTCTTTGCCCTGAGACTCCTCAGTTTAGGGATTCCTTACCAGCTGTAGAAGCTGAGTGTTATGGAAAACTCAGTCCTTCAGTACTGACCCTGAAAAAAGCCAAAGACCTCCAAGAGATGATGCAGACCCTTTTCCTCACCTCCATCGTGACTAAAGAGTAATGTGGGAAGCCAATCATTCCTGAGTGGAACTTCTGACCCATCTACTCCCTGATCCTTCCAAAGCCAGAACCACTGTCATCATCTGTTCAATATGTAGATAAAAAGATACCTAAAACCACCATCTCTGCTTCTGACTGGGTTCCTCCACACAGAAATTCAAGTATATAATGGGGTGTGCAGGAGTGCACACTGCCAAGTGGAGACCTCTGAGAATTTACACAGTCTGTAGATACTGCTTTGTGAAATACTTCTCAGGTTTCAGGTGGCTGGGTCTATATATTTATATGTATTTTTCAGGTATATAAAATGGGAATGTACATGTAGAATGCATATACTTGTAGCAATTAACCAGTAACAAAGTGCACAGTTAACTGTATTTTCATTATCTTATCTTGCTGTGATTTCATAGCAAAATACTCTTGGATTGGTGAGAACTCTGCTAATGCTATGAAAAAAACTGCTCCCAGCTGCTGTTCTAGAGAAATGTTTAAAGATTTTGCTGCTCAGAATATTTTGCCATTCAGCTGTTGCAGTCCTCTGGACAGAAGAGTTGTAGCTAAAGACTGTAAAAGTGGTTCATAAACACTTTGTTTATGTTCAAACTATGATTATGAGTTTCAAATAGAAATTTGTCCATGATGGCCTCACATCACTTTCATTAGTAAGACTTGGAAGTTACGTGAGGCTTAGAATAGGTGGTCAGAAAATTGAAAGAGGGTAAGAACAAAAAAAAAGAAAGTTTCATTCCAACTGCATCAAGTGACATATTAGAATAATGTTAGGTTCTTTTATTTTGTACGCTCACTCTGATTTTCATGGGTTTTGTTTGAAATGTACAAAAGTGATAACTTCTGAATAGTTAAATTGATGTTCTTTTATTATATTCTTTTGCCTAGTACAAAGCTGATTTTATTCACAGTCTATTCAAGCAAAACCATCCAATAAAAGTCTTATGAGAGTTCGCTAAATGTTTAATATAATCATCTATTTATTATTCACCTGGTTTCTTCACTTTCATAATGGAAGGCATTGTTGTATAGATTAGTGGGTGGGACAATAGCTGCAGTATTGATTCTGGCAATCTTGATTTGGAGATGTCATTTTTATTTTTCCTGAATTGCTGTAGCAGTGCTGTGTAAAATGAAAGTCCAGAGGTGCTTTTCTTTTTCTGTAGTGTCTGTTTTTCAGTCCTGCTTTTCCATTTTGTTAAGTGTTAGAATAGCCTTTCCTGCCTGTTAAGAGAAATGCCCTCATTCTTGGAGAAAATCCTTACTTAATTTCAATAAATTCTAGTAGACTTAACCAGCATTGTCTCACCACGCAGGTGTCAGTATCATCAGAGAACAAAAGGAAAGTCCTCTTTTGCTGAATTCAGATGACTGTAATTTACTTCTGAGTTTGAGAGCTCCTGGCCTTTCATTTGATAATTTTTCCTTTGGATTGATGTATGTTTAGTCTGCTGAAGGAGTGAGATGAGAAGTTCTGTCTGTGCATGAAGGCAGTTCATTAGTGGAGGAGACTCCAGCTGACTTGAGGAAGGCTCTGTGCCATCACCCCTGAAGGAAGCTCTTGGACTCATCCAGCTCTTGGGTTATATCTGCACTTCTTGGTTTTGGTCAAGCCAGAACTTTGAGGGAAAACATCTGGATAACTTGGATGCCTTGGATCCTCCAGACTCACATCTCTCTGGGTGTAGGCTTGGAGAGAGAACAGCAATGGGATTAGAGATGTTTGAGAGTAAGCAAAGATCTGTACAAGAATCAAGTGACTCCTGCTGTGTCTGGAAGGCCAGCTCTGGAATGGGTGTCAGTGGTGCTGCAGATGTTCTGCTGTTTGATAGTAAGGGAAAATGAGTCTGGAGCTCTGGGCATGGCAGTGGAAAGCAGGCAGAGGTTTTTGCTGTAGTCCATGTTCTTGATGTGTCCTGTAGTTGTGAGCACGTTGCTATTTTGTTTAAATGTTTCCTGCAGGCAAAATTACATCAATATTAATTCAGCTGTGATGTAAAATTGCTTGTCTGTCTGTAAGAGTTAATAAGTAAATGTCTTCAGAGCTTGAGTATTTTATTCTATAGAAATTCTACTGAGTATTTAAATGAGGTTGTAGTTACTGAATTAGACATGAGTACCTACCACTGGTAAAAAAATGTTGAAAATGCTCTTTCAGATCATTTCATTGAGGAAATTTTGATGATGCCCTGTTTCACAGTGGTGGAAGTAGTTTCTATTTTTTATTATTCATGCATGTCATCCTGGAAAAAAATACAAATTGTAAAACCAATATGGAATTTATACTAGATTTAAGTATAAGGTAAAGTCTGATTTTTAGTTTAGTCTGTGCAGAGATAAACCTTATTCAAAGCTTGGAGGGGCTCTCTGTGACCAGCAGCTTCTGAGCTAAATGTTACAGTCTTCCCTGTTGTCTACTGATGATAATTTACAGGTTTTTAAGTGTTGTGCTCCTCTGAAAGACTGGGGTAGGCAACATTCTTGGTTTTTTGATTGAAGGACAGTATACATTCAAACTAAATTTGAAAACTATCCTGGAAAGTTTTTAATTATGCTTTTGGCTTTGTTTTACTCCATTGCTCAACAGTGGCAATGATTAATATTTCCTCTTCAGTAAGCAAGAGACTACAGAAGTATTTTTATTGCACTCAGATTCTCTTAAACTTCTTTAGAAATCCTCTTTTTGATGATCTTTTCAATGGGGATGTGACATAGAGGAAATAGGGAAATACTGTTTTCTGTTCAAGCAAGGATGGCTAAAGGAGGAGTATGAAGTTTACAGGGTGTTACTGTGGTCACACTGTGTGATGTGCTGTAGAATTGCTATGTCTTCATTCCCAGTTTTTGTCTTCTTTTTGATTGGAATCATAGACAGTGGTTTTCTTCCTTTTTGGGACTTAGGATATTGTCTTTGAACAAGATACAGGTAATGGATTTTAAATACCAGTGGCTAATATACCTGGTGCCCATATCAGAGTTAAGACAAGAAATGCAAGTACACAGTGATAGAATCTATCTTCTGGCATAGCAAAAGCCTAGCTTAAAATATGTGCTGATACTTAGTGATCAGCCCAGTCTTTGGCCTTTCAGTTTGATCACTGTTTTTGTAGATGATGAAGATAAACATAGTGTTATGAGACAAGGATCTTTGTTATGAATTCAGTGTAGATATGAGTGTTGTGATTCACCACCACCATAGGATTTCAGGGAAATTTAGATGAGGTGTGAGAGAGCTTAGCTCTGGTGCAGGTTTGACCCTTCAGTGCTTCCCTTGCTCATTTTCTGTGTGCTGGCAGAAAAGTAGGGCACTGGGTAAGGAGAGGCTTCCTGCAGGACTGCAATAGAGGAAGCTTCAGTTCCACAATAAAATTTTAATATTTTTTTAAGCCTATCTGCTCTTAAGTTTTATTTAAAGAAGTCAGATAATGCTTCAGGTACATACAGTTGCATTGTCTAGAGGAAGTTCTGTGCCTTTGGTTCGCTTTGCCATCGATGAGAAAAAAGCCTGTAAGAATTGTAGTGCAGAAGTGTTTTTGCTGAAGGATTCAAAAATTATAATTTATGTATGTTGTTAGTAAAAAAGTCTGTGAAAAATATTTGTTGAATTTTGCATTGCATCTGCTAACTGAATTAAATCAATGTGCCTAAAGAGAGTGATTTTAAGCACTGTAGTTAATCCCTGTCCCATGTCCCTGTGCTGCTCCACAGTGGGTCCAGTTCTCTACAGACACTGCTCTGTCACCTGTCCCCTTGGCACCCACCCGTGGGGATTCCTGGGGCACCAGATGGGATTGTGTTCTCTGGCCTGGGGCTCAGATCTACCCTGAGAGTGAGGCTGGTTCTGATTTCTCTTGTGTGACCAGTGGTGTATGGGAATGGATTTTGTTTCAACCTGTCATTGGATTTCAGGCAACAATGAGACTTAGCTTCTTTCTTAATTCCTCTGTGACTTTAATTCTATTATCTTTAAGTTGCATTTCAGCTGTCCTAGTTTTATGCAGTGGCCTGAGAGGCAAAACAGTCCTGTTTAGAGTCACTTTGTTTCTGCTCCAAGCTGGAGGTGTTAGATGGCATTTCTGTTTTATCTGGTACAGTGCCATCATGAACAGGGACAAGTGAGAGGGGATTTGAAGGTAAGGAAGTAGAACCAGAGCCATCTTCACATATCATGGGAATATGAAAGAAAGTTACTGTGTGAGGAGCTGGCAGGCTTTTATGTCTGCATTTGGAAGTGATGGAGCAACTGGTATTATTTGAGTCCTTGCGTGGCACTGGTGCTAGGAAAGGGAGGAGAAAGTGGAAAAAGGAGCAGGTAGGTGCAGTGGGAGGAGATGTGTGTGATCTCTCCTCTGCTGCTGCTTGGGGGTCTGCACTGCTGGAATCAAAAGCAACCTGGCTGTTGTAAGTGAACTTGCACTGATATTTTAACTAATTTGTGAGTCATCCTCTCTGAAATATCAGATATGTTAGTGTATTTCATGCAGCAAATTAGTTTCTCTAAATTAATAGAAAAGATTAGACTTTCAAATACATGAGAATATGTGGAGTTCAAAATTGCCCAATCCTTGAAGAATCAAAAGCCACGCACCAAAAATGTTACATGTAAAATAATAAATTATTTTGTTATTTTGTTCTGTAACAATACTTTCTGATCTACTTTGTTAGCCATATTAAAAACATTGCTTATAGAGTAATACTTCAGTAAAAAATCATTTTTTTTAATCTGTGTTTTTCTTTCAGGGCAATTAAAGCATTTCAGGAGGCGCTTTATGTTGATCCCAGCTTTTGTCGAGCCAAGGAAATTCATTTGCGACTTGGGCTTATGTTCAAAGTGAACACAGACTATGAGTCTAGTTTAAAGGTAGGTTTAAGTCCTTTCAAATTGAATTAACATTTCTTACAAGTCATGTGTTGCATCTTAAAGCTGCAAAGAATACATAAGCATGGAACAGTCACAGACCACCTGCTATAGAAATTGAAGTGCTTTAATGTGAAGTGTCTTAGTCTAAACAGAAGAAGGATAGGTTTGAGGTGTGTGAGGTGCTACACTCCAGATGAAAAATTTGGTGTAGGGCTCTTGTTAAAATCTTGTTAACCTTGGGGGAGGCTGAGGTTGTACTGAAAGCTAACGGGAAAAAAATAGCAGCTTGGATTATTTGATTTATTATTTTTATATTCCTTTTTTTTCCCCCCGGCTTCCCTGTTGTAAACTGGAAGTTCTTGGATTTAGTAAACCAGAGAGTTTTTATGTAAAATGATGTCTTTTTTAAATATAATTGTTAGTTTTCTAGCAGTTAATCATTCTTTTATTTCCTGGCTTGAGAGTCAGCTTCTAAGGCAACAGTTTCTGGCTAATCAGATGGAAATGGTTTATTGTAACACAGCGCTTTGTTTCTTCTGTACTTCTTCAAATTCTTACTATTTACATTCTTTTCTGGTCTCTGATTGTAATCTGTCGTTTATATCTCCCTTGGTTCAGCACATTTGCCCATGTTTTTCTTCTTTCCATTTTCTACTTTACCCACATGTCCTTTCCTTCCTGGCCTCTAAATTTAGCTGTTGCGTGTCTTGGAAAAAGGAAGAGTTCATTTAACGGACTTGCTTGTGGTGGGAAATACACCTGCAGGGCTGAGAATTTTGTAATTAGGTGTAATTTATAAACACATTTCTGCATATTAATCTTTCCTAAAAAATCCTGAAAACAATAAGCTTTGTTTTCAAGAATCTTACAGCTTTCTTTTCTTGGCAGATTGTTTTCTTGGGTTGTCAGAATCACATTGTCCAAGATTTGAAAGAGTAGGGTGTTACTCTCAATTTTTCCTTTCAGTTTTTGTGATAGAGGGAAACAGTTCTCCCCCCAGGGCTTCCCTTTTCATCCAGAGCCCAAGGTTTCACCTACAGAGATTGGTGGAGCTGGAAATTGTGCAGAGGAATAGAAAAGATTCCATGCAATGAATGCTGAAAGAGAGCAAGGAGAGAGGTAGAGGTAGATCACTGTTGAGAAAGGGATTATGTGTAAGCTTGGGTGATCCTATTTTCTTACACTTTGGCACAGATTTGGTATGTCATGATATATATGGAATAAAAGAAGTGCTGAAGTACATTTTGGTTTTATTTCTAAAGAAGCTGAGTGAAAACAAGATTAAGTTTACAAGGAGGTGGTCATCTTGTAATCAAGTAGTAGAAGAAACTCAATGATCTCAAAAGGTCTTTTCCAACTTAGTTGATTATATGATTTTAATTTTTGATAGAAATTGATCAAAAAATAGATAAACTTTTTCTGCTGTGCCATAAAATTTGCAATTCTGTCAGTGAATTAGGTATTTAAATAAATATTATGATAACTCAATCTAAATCATTTCTTGTGTTTGATGTTCACAACTTTGCAAAACAAATCAGTCACTTTTGAGTATACCAAACTTCAAGTTTTCAAAACATCAGCTACAAATGGGAAAAAACACTGAAGTAGTATTTTGAAAACAGAAAGAAATGAATCTTTTTAAATGCGAAATTATCATGATTCTATTGCTTTTATGTGGCATATGGTTAAGTCACTTAAGAAAACAAATGGCCACAACAAAAGCAGGTTACCCTGGGGCAGAGGGATGGTCTTCAAAGGATGATGAAATGAACATGGATGTTTGCATCGAAGATGGCTTCATGTTTTTCTTAAAGCAATGTAACTGTAGCTTGTTCCTTACGGTTTGTCTCATTTTTTACCTTGCAGTCCTGATTGCCTCATTCAGTGCTCTCAGCCACATTGAATCGAGTGGTTTTTCTTTTTTTTTGCTTTTCCCCATTTGCAGACTGAGGTGGATCTGCTCAGCTTGAGGTTGCCCGGTTGGTACATCCAGTGCAAGGTTGATGGGATGGGAAGGAGGGGACAGAGCTGTCTTAACCCCTTCTGGTTCAAAAAGTAATGAGAAACTGCCCTGGAATTACCAACTGAGACACCTGAAGCAGAGTTTCTGATTTTCTTCCTTTGCTATGGAGGTTGCAATCCTTAGTAAAGAATAACAGTGAGGAGCAAAGGAAAAGACCCAGTGGAACTCAGTCTGGAACACTGTGAGCTGTTTCCAATTCAGCTCAGCTGTGGATTTAAGGTGCAGTCCAAGGACTTACCTACTGTGTTTGAAAACAAAGTGTTACTGATTGAAACTTACCAGTTAAATATCACAAAGTGTCAGTTGAGGAGAGAACTAGTAAGTAGAACTGTAAGTAGAACTAAGTAGAACAGGGCTGTAGTTCTTTAAAAGCCAATGTGACTGATTTTAAAAAACCACACCTTAAACCACATCTCTGAGTGACGAGAATATGAGAGGCAAGATAGAAAATGCTTCTTCAGTGAAGAGAATGAAGTGAAGTGCTGGTGCACTGGTTATGTTTAAGCATGGGGAGAGTAAAAGGGGGAAGGGATGCAAGGAAAGAGTGTGAAGGGATGTTTTCACACAATGTCTGTCTCATTCTCTGAGATACAGAGTATCTTCGAACAAAAGAAAGATAAGAAACCCAAAGCAATGAAAAGACAATGTTTTCTTGTTGTGACTTTTTTAAGTTTTGTGGACCTTTTTAAAAGGATCCAGGATTTTAGAGAGTAATTAAGGGGTTGGGATCCAGCCTGCCTGTGACAGACCTTGAGCACAGACCTTTTTCCTGGGGCTCTTTGCAGAGTTTGAGCTCCCTGTTCACACGGAGGCAGAAAGTGGAAGGAGCTTTTCATCTGGCATTTGCTTGTGGCTGCTCTGGATTTCACAGATTGTACCAATGTTGCATTAAAGTGCTTTGAAATATCATAATGTTTTTGATGGTATTTAAACATTCATGTTAAGTCTGTAATTGCTAAGAATAAACCATTGCCAACAGATGAGTCATTGTCAGTGAGAGGCATTGTCAGTAAGAGTCTTCAGGCAAAGGGGGAAGATGGAAGTCTGAAGGTCATATATTCCATGTTTTTCACAATTTTAGAGCATTAACATAAATCATCTGTATTTTATGTAAGCAATTTAAGCACAAAATTAATTTTTACTATTTTAAGATGTTGATGATCAAGATAATTGCTAGAGTGCTGTTTAACAAGCATAAAATCAACTCCCAGTGTTTTTTCAAAATCAATTACTGGTTTTGCCTGTTCTGCAGTTAAGATTTGCAAATTACTATGAGAATCCTTGACTTTCTCTGTTACCCCATTGCCATAAACTCTTGCAACACCAGTGCTGTTGAAAATTACTTGGCCTTCAGGCTTACATTAAGGAAAAAAAAAAGTGTCCCTTCTGGTTGAAAAAAACCCAGTCCTTGTGTAACCTGGCAGATTGGTCAGTGCTACCTTCAGAGGTGAAATATGAAAGCTGAATTTGCCCATTCATCAGTAAAGTACAATTAATTCCAAAATTAACTGGCAGTGACTTGGGGGATGGATTTCTTTTTATAGATTGATGATTGTAGCAACACCATGCTACTGAGGTTTACCTCACAGTCCAGCATTTTCAGTTTTCTATGACCCATTGCCCCTTTCCTGTTCACCATTTCTTCCACTGACACAAGGAATACAGTGTTCCATGGTGGCACTGTGATAATCTGAAAGGAGAATAAAGCAAGATCTATAGGAATATAATGTATCTTTTTATTCATTGGTTAAATGTAGTTGGAAAAAATATTCATACTTCTGAGTTTGTGCCACATTATTTCTGACATGTCACTCGCTGGCATGGTCATTTTCCTATTTATTGAATATATTTTTTTAATTTGGACTCCTTTTTTCATAGGTGCATGTAATCGTCTTGCATGTGTGTCTCAGTTCTTAAGTACTGATGAGTCTTAAACAATTTCTAGAAAATATGTGGGAATGAAAGATTTCAAGGAGACTTTTGGAGGACATTCCTGTATGATTTACTGCTCCAGAGCCTTTTGAAATCTGGGAGTTGAGCACCAGGTGACAGCTGTGGGAAACCTTCTGGTGCTCATCCTGCTTGGTGGTGTTCAGGTCTTGTGTTTTTAGTGGGGATTTAGAGCCATGATCCTGAAAGTTCTTTAAATACAGAATTCATACTTAAGGGAGAAAAGAAATCTTTGTTTTTTATATTTATTAGATAGATGACATTGAGGGAACAGTGGAAGCCAGGGGGCAGATTATTTGAGGGTTTGGTTTTATGAGGGAAGCTTTGTTTGCTTTTCTTTGGAGATTTGTGGTGGGGGAATTGTGTGGGTTTTGTTGGATTTTGTTTGGTTTGTGGGGTGGTTTTTTTTAATGGGTGGTCAGTAGGAATGCTGGACACGAGCAGGTTGGTTTATAGCAAACAAAGCAATGTTTTGTTTTGGGAATTTTATATGGTTTTATTACAGGTGCATCCTGCACCCAGTAACAAAACCTTTAGAAGTGAGAAGTCAAGTTCTAATGTTTTCAGTGTTAGTAGAAATACTGATTCTGTCTTTCACTTACAGAAATTTTTCCTCCTTCTTCATACACAAAACAGTTATTCCAGTAGTTTGCTTCAGGCTTATGCTTTCATCTTGCCCGTAAATCATCAATTTAAATATAATTTTAATTTTTTAATTATTCTTCTAAAGATTCTCATTTGTTAGTAATGTTAAGACATGCTGCTTATATTAGGATAAGAAAAAGGCTGAAAAAGAATTAAAATGTGCATGAATTGTATGAATATGCATGAAATATAAAGAAATAAAATACTGATGTACCGATGAACAGCTTGAAGTATTTATTTATAGTCAGTCAGACACTTTTCTACCACTTATTCAAATATTTCTCCTGTATATATATACTTATGAAAGATATTTTTAGCTAGTGCAGCTATTATATGCCAGCACATAACTGTTACAGACATTTCATTCATGTTTTATGTTCTTTCTCTGAGTAATAAGTAAACAAGTATTTAGGAAAGTGAAAATTTGGGATTTTGAGCCTTCATGTGCTGTTTTACCACCTAATCTTTCTTGTATGGGCTTAGATTAGTAAATTTTAAGTTTGAACATTGTACATTGTTGAAGCCTTATGTATTTAATTATTAAAAATAACTAATCAAAATACATGCAATTATGAGACGTTATAGTTTTATGTCTTTAATTGTACAGGGAAGAGTTGCTTTTTTTAGGTAAAAAACAAGGTGAAGGGCTTTGGCTCTTGCAGGTTGGATAGCCAAGATTTCAAGGACTTCACAAAAAAAAATTTTGTGAAAAGCAAAATTAAATTAATCAAAAGGTAATTTAAAATCATATGTAAGTGATTGGAAAACACTTCGGAAAGCATTTGGGATTGAAATTTCTCCTTAGTTATTGTAGTTTGCATATGTCAGTGGTGAAAAGACACATACAAGAAATAAATCCATGGAAGTTTTTTAATGCAGCATAGCACTGTAATGAAACTGCAGGGGAGTTATTAGTGTGACTAGTTTTAATAGTGGAAAATGATACCACAATGTCTGACCTACAGAGTCTCTTTTATTCTCTCTTACATAGTCTCACTCAGGTTTTTGACTAATTCCTGTAAAAGAGAATTACAGGTGTATGTTAGAAATGCCATGATTACAAAGAGGAGTAAGGGCTAAAGCTGAATTACTGTGCTGTGGCATCTTCAGGCATTTGGGAGGTGGGAAAGAAGATGGGAAGAGGAATAGATGGTTCAGAAGTTGAGCATTCAATCTAAGGGTGTTGGTGGGGCAGCCATTATCTTTGGATATCCTTATTGGGTGGATGGGACAACCCTGGGTGTATGGACAGGCTGGGGAATGATATGGTGGAGAGGAGTGCTGTGGAAAGGGGCCTGGGCATCCTAGTCAGTGGCCAGTTGAACATGAGCCAGCAGTGCCCTGGCAGCCAGGAGGGACATCCCTGTCCTGGGGGCATCAGGCCCAGCATCGCCAGCTGGGCAAGGGAGGGGATTGTCCTGCTCTGCTCTGCACTGGGGCAGCCTCACCCCCAGTGCTGGGGCAGTTTTGGGCACCACAGTGGAAAAAAGATGTGAAGCTATTGGAGAGTGGCCAAAGGCAATAGAGAGGGTGAAGGACCTTGAGGAGAGGCCGTATGAAGCTGAGGGCACTTGGTCTGTTCAGCCTGGAGGAGACTGAGGGGAGACCTCACTGCAGTGACAGCTTCCTCATGAGGGGGAGAGGAGGGGCAGGCACTGATCTCTGCTCTGTGGGGACAGTGACAGCACCCGAGGGGATGGCCTGGAGTTGTGTCAGGGCAGGTTTAGGTTGGGCATTAGGAAAAGGTTCTTCTCCCAGAGGGTGGTTGGGCACTGGAACAGCTCCCCAGGGCAGTGGTCACAGCACCAGCCTGGCAGAGCTCAAGAAGAGTTTGGTCAGTGCTCTCAGGTACATGGTGTGATATTTGTGGATGTTTCTCTGCAGGGCCAGGAGCTGCACTCAGTGATCCCTGCGGGTCCTCTGCAATTCAGAATATTCATTGATTTTGGTGCACTTCATTCGTGCACCTTCTCTTTAAGAGGCATCTCCATGCGGACAGATCCACTTTTATCAGATGTAGCTGTAAGTGCAATGTTGGCATTCAGGGCACGCAGAAATACTCGCAGTGTAGCCACAGGTTGCCAGGAAGGACTGAGCTGAGCTTTCCGTGCAGCCCGGGCAGCTGTGGGGGCTGGAGAGTCCTGGAACGACCCCGGCTCGGGGCGGATCAGCTCCGTGGCCGCGCTGGTGCTGCTCAGTGGCTGCAGGCTCCCAGGCATCCATCCCCTCCCCTGTGATGTTCTCTTGCTGCTGGCAGTCTTTCAGGCTGTTAGCACAGGAATAGCTGAATTCTGATGTTGCAGAAATAATGCATAGGAGGCAAATGGGAGTGTTGAGATAGCTTTGTGAAAATCACTGTGTAAGACAGTGGTCAGTAAATTCAGATGCAGCCTTTTTATGGTTTGCAAAAATGCAGTGTGTATGATCTTTCTGTTAGAAAATAATTTATTCTCTTGGAGCTTGTCAGAACAAGAGATTTTTCAGAGCTTACTGCTGCTATTCAGTGTATAGGTATATGTGGCTTTTGTTCCTCCTGTCCTCCAACAGGTTTTTTTTTTTCTCCCGTCTGTAAGTTGGCTTTTTTTTGAATGTTGGACAAAAGTACCTGAGTGTTTACACTACACAAACCTTCCTCTTGCAAGCTGAATTTGTTCTGAGCTCAGAAAGCAGTGGAGAGCAGCAGGATGAGCTGCTGTAGCAGCACATGGAGCGTGTCCTCTCCTGACCCTCTCCCCTGGTCCCAGAGATGCCTGGCAAATGGAGGCTTGGCACCCTGCCCCAGCTGGTTACACAAGGCTCTCCGTGCCCTACTTATCTGAACAAAAGCTGCTCTGAGCAACACGGCCATCACACCTAGGTCACACAGGCAGAAAAAGCCATCTCCTGACAGAATTTTACTGAGTCATGATGGAGCTTTCCTTCATGGTAAGTCGGTGAGGATTGTCAGGTTTCAGACGATGGCTTGCCTTGCTTGCTGAATATATGCAGAGCCGAGAGCTATTAAACTTGCTGATGTCACCCTGGAGAGGAGGAGGGAGTAGAATCACTACGTGTAGGTCTCAGGTTTGCATGTAAACAGAGACAGTACTGAAAATCTTGCACTGAAAAGAAAAGGGTTCGTTTTGCTTTTTCATTTATTGATTAAAGAAACAACAAAACCTTGGGTACTTGACTGTTACATTTGAAAGAATCGGTGTTAATTCTGTGAGAAAGCATGTTAAGTTACCTAAATCAGCATCAGATTACTGTTACTTTACTACCAGACCTAGTGCTTTCATCAGTTCTCTTTATACGGAATCCACTGTTCCTCTCATCCTTGGAAAGGTTATCTTCGGAATTGTTTCCACAATCACAGGCAAGTCAAGGACTCCAGAGGAGATGGAATGGGCTGCAGATAACTCTGCAATTACAGATGGCTACAAATCAAGGTGGTTTAGGGCTTGGCTAATCTTAAAAGTCTTTTCTAACCTAAACGATTCTGTGATTGTGCCTTGAGCCGCAGCCCTTGAGAAGAGCCTGTTAGTTTTTAACATTCAGAACACTGCCTTCTAGGTAAATCCTCTTACTGGGGATTTGAATTTCTATAGACTGCTGTCTGCCTTGAGGTATTGTGTGTCGTCTCTGAGCTGCAGCGGCCTCTCCTGCATAACAACTATTCCACACAGCAGTAGCCAGCTCAGTGCTGCAATATTTGAGAGGGGTGCAGATGTTTGCCAGCCGCTGCTGTTGGTTGCAGAAATGGAAGTTGGAAATTATTACTATTTTTTAAATTTTTTGGTGCTGGTAATTGTGATTAGTGGATCTGCATTTGGCTGATGAGGTTGATGGGTTAGAATGGGTGCATGGGGGTTTTTTTGTCTGATTTTGGGTACTTGATGGGGAGCTATGTATTATTTATCCGGCAAGAGGTGTAGGTTTGCTCGTGTGTGTGCATTTCAGAGATTCTTGGTTTGAAAGGTTCTGGGGTTTCTGTGTATTGCTTTTAATTGTGATAACTGTCTAGTGCAAATGGTGTGTTTTTCTGTAGTTACTGGCTTTGGTTTATCAATTTCTTTACCGTTTGTAGATTATTGAGCAGTGCAAATAGAAATTTACCACACTAAGACAATTTTCATAATATGGATTTTTGAATTTCAAAAGTTGGCTACTGTAGCAATGAATATTAAATTTTTAAGAGGCATTGTTGAGAATATTCTGCTTTTTTTTCTGTATAGCACTTGATACTGTTGGCATACTTATATATTAAAATGGTTAGCTATTCTTACATGGTTGCCTGCTTTCTCTCAATGAGTCTCATTGCAGTAACCTTTCAGAAGAGCTGCTACAGAACAGTTTACAATCTTTTTTCTTTAGATCTGCTTATTTTTTATAATAGCATTGCTAGATGAGAGCAAATCTGTTCCATTCTGCTTTATCTTTGCATAGGAATTGTAAGTGATGGTGCAAGATGACACATCTGTACAGGAAGGATTTTTACCTTTTAGATCAGTAACACTCAGTTGTACAGGCCAGAGCCTTTTTTTTTTCTTTTGGCAGGCAAAATGCAATTTAAGATAGAGCATTTTATTTTTATTTAGGTGTTTGTTTTTTTTTAAAAGTTGTCTGCTTAGTAGAATCACTATGGTAACAGACTAAAGGATGTCTCTGAGGCACTCAACCTGCATTGCAATGTAAGTGAGGGGAGACTGTAAGTTGTCTGCCTGCTGAGCAGTAGGGAAAGGAAGACACAGCAGAGAAATAAGCTAATAATTAATATTTGTAAGCTATTATTTAATGCTTGCACTAAGGTTTGAAAGTTATTTTATGGTGTGAATCTGTTGGTTTTTGTGCTCTCTTCTGGGGGGATATTACTAAAATGTTCATTATAAATCATGAATTTGTATTGTTACTCAACTTGAGTTTGGTTAATTTTTTAAATGCTGTTATATGCTACAAATGATGAAGTGGGTGGGGAGGAAG
The DNA here is from genome assembly GCA_013400575.1 of Peucedramus taeniatus. NCBI lineage: Eukaryota > Metazoa > Chordata > Aves > Passeriformes > Fringillidae > Peucedramus > Peucedramus taeniatus. The sequence goes on along the minus strand of WBNO01023387.1, from coordinate 440,320 downwards.
CTGCATTAGTGTTTGTCAGAGCTTATGGAAGTGTCAGCATTCTTCTTATGGATAATAAATTAATTTTCGAATTTTTTGTCCCTATTAAAATTAGGATTTTTTGGAAATGTGATGGTTTGATAAAATCTTGCACATCTTAGAGATGTGTTTTGTATAGACATGCTTTACTCAAGGAGTTATTATGACCATGCGGAAAGTAAAGTAGCATTTAATAGATTCTCTGAGTACAGTACTGAAAGTGTGTTGCACCTATCCATTGGTACAGACTTTTTTTCTTCCCAGCTATAGCAGTAGGCTCCCAGTGCCACCTAGTTTGGCATCCTGACTGATTTGATCAAAGTTATCATTTTTATGCTAAGAAAATAAAATATACTAAAGCATCAGTTGTGTTTTGTGTATTAGAAATCACCTGACACCTGTGTTTTATAAATAACTGTATTTATTAACAGTAGTATTTCATAGGGTGACTCTTAGGCTCCTGTATTCCTAGGTCTTATTATATCTGTGTTGAACTAATACATCAATGGAAATTTCATACCATGTGGAAATTTTCTCAAAAGTTTATGGAAAACCTCAGGCACTGGAGTTTCTGTGCCTGTTCCATTCATTTTTGTGCACTTGTTTTCTCAAACTAAATAGTGATCAGCAAATTAACATGACACTTGCAGACAGACTTGATTGCTCTGCTCTTGGTACCTTCTTTATAGATGAGTGAAAAACTTACCTCAGAACCTAGAATGTTTTAAAAGGTATTTTTTTTTATTCCTTAAAGAAAAGTGATTAAAATTATATGAGCTTCATTGTTTGACTGAAGTTTTCTCAACATCTGGAGGAGAGGATGTGAGAACTTATGAACTCCTCTTGAACTCAGGTTCTAATGTAGAGGTATTCATATTAAATTATTTTTGAGAAGAGTTCAATTTTTTAAAAACTTACCATATTAGATAGAGGAATTAAGTATTTATCTCCATGAGGAGATGATGTGAGCTGGTGTGTCTGCAGTCCCAGGTGTGTATATAAAAACTTAATCTTCCAATTTTGACCATTCATTTGATGCCTTCATTATTTCAGATGCAACCCCAGTTTCATGAAGATCTGTTGCTGTCTTATATTACTAGAAGCATTGCAGTGTTTGCAATAAAAAAATATACTTTCCTCTAGTAAGCAGTTGAACAGAAATTGAAAACTGCTTTTTTTAAGACACATGGTAAAATGCAGTATTGATTTTCAAGTACAAAATTGATTTAGTCTTAGTAGTTTGTCCAAATGGTAGTATTACTTTGTTTGAAAAGCAAATAATTCTTTTTTCTTTACAGCATTTTCAGTTAGCTTTGATTGACTGCAATCCCTGCACTTTGTCTAACGCTGAAAGTAAGTAACCAATAAGTATTTATTTTGTTGTGGATCTTTTTTAAGTCTTATGCTCACAACTGCATGAATTTTTAATGAACCAGGTCTTCAAAATCAAAGAATTGGTTCTGAGAGAGGGAGACTACAAAACTGTCTCCCTCTCTCAGTGGAGATGGATGTTCCAGTGGAATTGTGGATTGTTTTAGTAAATGGAATAAGTAAAAATTGAGACTTATCTTATTCATTACTCTGGAGGCTTGAATTCTGGAGGAAACTTAATATTTGACTGCTTTTTATGTATTTGTAAACCCGGCGCTTGTGCTGTGGCACACATTTAATAGCAATTATTTAGAATTTTGCATCATCTTGATAATCTATAGGTTTTCAGTTATTATTATCATGCCATTTAAATTTATAGATCCAAAATTCAGCATCAATCTTACTGTAGAAATAAGAAAACAAAACCCCATATTTGATTTTTGGGGGGTTTTTAATATCAGCTATATATTAGTCAGTATTTGAACATGTTAATCTTTAGTGCAGTGTGATCTATCATAGGCAGAATGTACTGTAGGCTGTAACAGAGTGTCCTGCAGATGTTTATCCATAGTTAGTAGAATTGTATGCAAGAATAAACGTGTGTTTCTGTGCATTTTGGAGTCTGTAAGAATTAAAAGGCAGAGAGTGGAGGAAATTATTCCTTCAGTTTTTAAGGGTACCTTTATGCTTGAGCTTAAGCTGTTGTTCATGTTGAGCTTAAGTTACCTCCCAAGCCTCACTTCAGAGGCATTGGATATAATATTTAAAAGCATTTCTGTAAAAAATGGACAGAATTGTGAATATTGTATCAGCAAGGTTGTGAAAGGGAGTTTGTTCACATGGCTCAAGCCAGTGGCTGTATCAAGGAGCCAGCTGTGCTTCAAGGCTGTCTTCAAAGCTTTGTCACTTATCAGGAACAGGCACAGATAATTTTGTAAAAATTTGCAGAATTCTCCGAGTCAATAGGCTTTTATTGCTTTTCCACCAGACATGTGATTCTTTATTGTATTTTGTGTTTGTTCATATTCTTTCTCACTAACTTTATCGGTTTTCACTCAACCTCTGAATTTCTGTAAGGTTTTCCTGACCCTTCCCCTCCAGTCCCCTCTGCCCCCAGATTTGTGTAGAGGGGTGGCCCCATGTAAAGGCTTCAGTGCCTGACAAACCCAAACGAGGAGAGGGAAGAGAGCTGAGAGTGCTTGGCCAGGTCCCACTGTGCTGTTCTGGGAAGGAGAACTGAACCCCCTGTCCAGCCCCAGGGTGTTGGGTACCCTCACTAAATGCTCCATTTAATCCTCCCCCTTGCATTTCTAAGGGTTGGGTGAGTAGCAGCAATACACTGAGTGTGTTCCCAGCAGAAATGTTTGAGTACTAAGCAGTTCTTCTTCCTATTTAGTCTGTCTCTAATCAGACACCTTTAATTTTCTTTTCCCCTCCAAGGCATCCCTTCATTTTGGAGCTTCACACTGAAAGGGTTTTGTTAGGAGGGGAAAAAGTGAGAGAGGTTTTTTAGATAATGAATTCCTGAAACAAATGCAGGGCTTTTCTTTTCATCAGTACAGAGTGAAGTTTGATGATGCAGTGAACATAATGGGTGTGTTATGTGCCCTTTAGCAAGGAACACAAAAAGTTTATTAAAATTTTAGATGGTGCATTTCATTCTGACCTGGTTTCCAAAGTGCACTTGGCTTCCTTCTTTATAGCAGAGGACAAAGCAGTGCACAAAGGGAGATATTTTCCCTCCCTTATGACCCAGAGTGAAACCCTGAACTCCATATTACCTGTATGTATGGTAATTTGGTGTCACACTATTCTGTAGCTTCAAGGGAGAGAATCTGTGTAATTGAAATAAATTGAGCTTGGCTCAAACACAGGTATTTTTTTACTTGTAATCCTCATGAACACGGAGCAAAAGTCTGTCTGGAAGGAACTTTTCTTTCCTCATCCAAGCAGAATGAGGATTACATTCATCTCAATTAGCTTTAGCTATCTACCAGTCCATGGACAGTTCAGGTTAGCAGTTCTCAAGTCTTTCCTGTGATGATTTGAGCATTGTGAGGGTAATTTTCTCTCTGCTTTTACTCTTGAACGACCCATTTTCTTTCGCCAGCCAGCAATCTTCTTGCCTGCACAGGCTGCTGGTGGCATTATGGCATTCTGGACAATTTATATGAGGAATTGAAAATGCTTAACAGTAACAGTCAGTATCTCCTGTAATTAACACTTCTGGTTTAGTTTAACAAGGGAAAGACAATTCCTAAAAGGAAGAAAATCACCTAAATTTAAGATCCCGTATAAAACTGGCAGTTCTTCAACCCAGCTAGTCTATTTCTTGGCAGCTGAATGAAAATGTTTATTTCTAGCTTGGTTATGTACAGAAAATACTACCTGTGTTCTCTTACCTCAGCTTCAAGAGATTTTATTGCTAAGTTTACTGAAAGGTTAATGGACTCTCTGTTTCAGAACACAAATAAAATCCATGGACTGCTTTTCTCAATATATCTTTACAGTTTTTGTGCTTTGTTAAGATATTAATTTTCTGTGAGGTCTGGTATATTAAGTGTAAGATATCAATGTAAAAAAGTACTCTCCTGGTATCTTCAAAATGTAATTTGTCTTGGGTTTGCATTGATAAATTTGAAACATTGTTTATCCCTCACTTCAAAACATTGCAATTGCTGTTGTTCGTTAAAACTAATAATTCTGATTTTCCCACTCTTACAGTTCAGTTTCACATTGCCCACTTATATGAAATCCAGGTAAGATTTAAGCTCATTTTCATAAAGTGTTGTTGAGTTTCAAACTGTGTGATGTAATCAGTCTGTGGAATTTGGATTATAGATGCTTTAATAAAGTTAGACTAAAATCTTGAATCACTTAAGAAACTTGACTTGCTTTGGCTAAATTAAAAATATTTTGTGTGTGGAGTGTTATGCTATAAAATGGAATAGGTGTCTTACTGATCTCCCAATTTAAGTACAAAAAAAATCCCAAAATACAACTATCAGGAAAACTATTTTATGAGATTATATTTAGATTTAAAAGGTTATATGTAGATTTAAAAATAGGAAGTTTCTCAATTCATTTATATATATTCATCTTGTTTCTCATATACACACAGAATCAATCCCAACCAGTTGTCCATGTGCCTTTTAAGTATTTGTGGTATATTTGACATTAAATTTTTGAAATTTAGGTGCAATTTTAAAGGTTTTTAAATTTTCAAAATAAATTGATGCATGTGGCATTAGGGATCTGTGGTCAACAGCAAATAAAGCTGTGTTACTAATTCTGGGTCAAATCCTACCACAGAGCTTTTCAGGTGAATCTTCTGGGAAATTACAGGACACTTCCTGAGCTTCCAGAATATAAGTAAATTGAAACCAAGTGGCTACTGAGGCAGCTATGGTGTATTTGACTGACTGGTTACATAATGTAGATGCTGTGCCCTTTTACCACATTTATAGGTATCATATGACTGAGGAAGGGATGTTACATAAAAACAAAACCTGTTGCAAATGAAATGGATGATAGACAAACTATATTTTCAGTCAGTTAGAAAGTAAGTGCTGTCTTTTGATGCCACAGTGAAAAATGGCCTGAAGTATTTCTATATAAATAAAAGATATGAATGTGATAAACAGAATATTTTTCTTTTCAATGCTTTTGGTGCAAAGTCATATGACAGGACAGAAATCTCCCATCTCAGTGCACCATTAAGCAACTTCATGGATTGTTGTGGTTCTTACCTGGCTACCATCCAGTTTCCATTCAACACATCAGTTCTGTTCTACTCCAGCAGATCAAAAGGAAGTTAAATAGCCCAGGTCACTGTGCCAGGTGTCCTGTGTAAGTGTTAGACCAGTGGTAGCTGTGCTTAAGCTGTGCTTTCTGGCTGACAATTACAGGCAGCAGGAACTTTGTTTTAATGCAAGTCAGAGCAAAAAAGTTTTGGTGCATTCTGCTCTTTGGTTTGTCTCACAGTTCTGGTGGGGAGAGGTATCCTGTTTTCTGGAATTTGACAAACTGACAACCAAAGGAGTCCTGGCTTCATTCTGGATATTACCTCTGACACAATTAGAGAGGTTTTGGAGACAGGCTGGTTGCTCGGTTTCTTTTTTAGGACACAGTGAAACAGTTTTTTGAACCCCTGCATGTACGTGCAAATTATCTACTCTCTTAATATTAATGAAAAAGTTAATTCATTTCTTAATTAAGTACCACAGTACTGCACTTTAAATGATGGATTGCCAGGCTCTGGACAAGAGACAAGCCTGGTGCTAATAAGAATTAGCAGTGGTCAATGCTGGTTTCTAATATTTCACCTCTGGAAGTGAGATGGCTGGATGGTATCTAAAGAAAGATGCTGGATTGGGTTCTCCTCCCCTTTTCCATTTCTAAGACCATTCATGATGCAGCCAAACATCAAGGACTTTGGAATTAGCATAGAGATGTAAAGTTCTTCCTTGTGAGGGTGGTGAGGCCCTGGACAGGTTTCCAGAGAAGCTGTGGATGCTCTGTCCCTGGAAGTGTCCAAGGCCAGGTCAGAGCTCTGAGCCACCTCATCGTGTGAAAGGTGTCCCTGCCCATGGCAGGAGGTTGGAATTAGATGGTCTTTTAGGTACTTTCCAACCCAAACCATTCTGATTCAATGAAATAAAACCAAATGTAAACATTGAGACAGGTTTTGTTAGTATTTTAAGGCATATAGGTAATCAGATTTCTAAAGGGTAAATACTACATCAAATAACAAAAGTAAAAAATACTCTAGGTCTAGAAAACACGCCCTATTTTAAAAGGCCTTTCTGAAACCTCCTGAGCCTGTAAACATATTTTTCAAAGTGTGGATATTAGACACTAATATTTACCTAATTTGACATCTGGATTGCTGCCTCTGCTGTCATGCTCTACAGTGAATGTCCGTTCATTTGCTCAACATTCATAGTCATAAACTACAAATTTTGTTCCCGATGCTAAATTTAAAATCTTTTCCTGATTGTTTTTCTTTTGCTGGACATGGATATTTTATTTATTTATATTATTTGTTTTCTTACCAGTTGTCTGCATTTCATGAACACCAATTAAAAATCTTTTCTACCAACTTCCCCTTGTTCCATTTGAAAGTATGTAATTGCTGCTTTAATTTTTCTTCCTGACTAGAATAAGGTTTTTAAATCACCAGATTTGTCTTTTGTGATTTTGAGATTTCAAGAACTTGATAACATTTTTAAATTCTACTAGGTGTTTAATTGTTCAGAGTTTTCTTCCCAATTGTCCCTTCAAAACACCAGTACTGACTACTGTGTACTCCTTGCTTAAAACAAATGTAATTAAACCACAGTCATTTGCATTTAGGTGGCCACATTTATTTTAATGTACTCTTCATCTGTTTACCAGAATGAAGTCTAATGTTGAATTACCTAAAAGCATATTTGTGGAGGAGGAGGCACAGAACAGTGGAACATTTAAAATACATTAACTTTTAAGCACCTGTTGTTAGGGAATGCAAAGATAAATGCTGACATTATTACCAGATAATTAATCAAATAATTATTGAGAAGTCTTAGCCTTTAATATACACAAAACAGCTCATACAGTTCAGAGAAGTCAATAAAACCCCAATCCTAACCTGGAAATGTGTTTTCTGTACCAACACCTGTTTGTGTAGGGAATTGAAAATTGAGTGTTTCCAGACTGTAGGCACAACTAAACTATTCAGCAGATAATAAGATGTTGTACCTTCATTATCTAGGCATAAACCTTTTAATTTTACATGTGGTGGGACTCTTACCAGGACAACAAATATCTTGAATGAGGCAGTTCAAATATACCAAAGGAAGGGAAGAGGCAAAATTTTATCAGCTACCAGTCACTGATGATCGTGGTTTTTGTTACAAATTTCCTGGGAGGAATTTGTGTGGGGTTTTCTCAGGTGTAGATTCACATTAAAGTATTCCCCTTAAAAGCATAATATTCAGTATTGTAGTATAAGAAATATAATGCATGTATGAGGAGTTGAGAAAATTTAATAATTTGCAAATTTCCCTCAATTATTTTAAATAGACAGTTTCTTTTAAATACTATATTTATGGAAGTTATTCTCTTACCATATATACGTCACTCATTAAAGCTTTCATATGCACTGTATGCAAAAAAAAATAGATTTTTTTGTCAATGTGTTTGTGTGCTGTCAGTGCTGTGAAATCGTTGCTATTGGTGATCTGTTGTAAGCTCTATGATTAATCCATGTACTTTTTTCCTTTTGCAGAGAAAGTATCACTCTGCAAAGGAAGCTTATGAACAGCTTTTGCAGATCGAAAACCTTCCTGCACAAGTAAAAGCAACTGTCTTACAGCAGTTAGGTATGTAAAATTAACTTTTATTTTCCTCTGTGTTTCGTTTTTGCCATCTTTGCCCTCAGCAGTGTTTTTTAAGGCTCCATTTCCAAAGAGAGTCTTAGACACACTGCACATGGTATGTGGGATTTTCACCCAAATAGAAAATGTAGTGGTAGATAATCAAGTAAATAAGAGAGGAGGAAAATATTTTGATTAAACTTACAAAATTAAAAAGCTCTTGTGTGTTAGATTTTGGGCAGTGAGAGGGTGGTCTTTCAGAGAAAGAGGGCAGCAGTTGGAATTCACTATTCCCTGTTCTGCCTCTTTTAACATCTCTAGAAAAAAAACTAAATATTCTGTGTCAGACTAGAAGAACATGGCAACTGAAAAATTTACCTTTCCTTTCGCTATAATTTTACCATGTAGTGAAAACCAGTTTCTGTAACTAAGAGCTTTATCATCAGGTTTCTTAAAAAAAAAAATACATAAAAAATGAAAAGGAATTACTTCTTTTAAAATTGTCATTTTCCATCTTTATAGAAAGCTGATAAACAATTTTTAGCCAAGAATTTCTAAAAAAGTGGATAGAATAAAATGCTTTTGTCCTCTCTACCTTATAAAAGTATTTCCAGAATATTTTGTTAAAATTGTTCAACCCAGTACAGAACTTCTTCATTCACCTTTTCCATGTTCTTCATCTAATTTATTATTCTAAATATTAATTTAGCCTGCTTATGCCCATTTTTATTTTTTTTACCTCTTCACATAGTGGTCATTTAACTCAAATTTGTAACTAGCATTAAACTATGGCCACAGTGCTTTCTTTTTCTGTGATGCAGGTTGTGTATGGATTTGGAGTGGGGTAGTTTGTGCTGTGTGACAGTGTCAAAATCAGTGGGCTAATTTTGAGTCATCTTTGTGAAATCACAAGTGAAACTGCTGGAGGAGTTTGCTGCAGGACTTTGGGTGTTGCTCTTTTTGCTGTCACAGGACAATGTTGCTTACATCTCAGTAAGCCCTTTGAATTTATTTTTTTAGCTTGGTATTATGTCACCTAGTATAAATTGTCAGCAGTTTCATCCAGAAAGGCTGTGCATCTGATCAGTGGAAGACAGGCTTCTCAGAAGAGCTGACCAGCTCTTTTTCATCTCTGTTTGATGTATGTTGCCACAATAGAAGCAAAGGCACATGGTTGTATTCATGAAATCCTGCCACAGGTCTCTGTGCTAGCAGTAAGAGCAGTGACTTTGAGAATTGTCTGCTGTCTGAAAACTGGATTAACTCTCTTTATTCAATCAGCATAGGTCACCCAGTTTTGTTGTGTGGGTAGCTTCTATGTGGAGAAAGGGATAGAGTGGTCTTAACTGGAATATTGAAGGAATAATGCCTTTTCCTTTGCTCTTCTCTGTTAACAGTGGTATTTATCAGAGTCTGGTGTTTATCGCAGATTTAGTCTTTAGCAGCTGGTAATAAAAACACCTCCTCAGGAAGCACAGTCTGGGTGGTGCACTGCTGCTTAGAAAAAATAATAGAAAATACCTGCCATCTGCCAGAATGCTACTTGAAAAACCCAGTCAAAACATATTTGTATTTGTATATTGAACTCTCTTTTTTTCACTTTGACAGAAAAAAGTGGTTTGAAAATAGCTTTTGTTTATTTTCCTTCGCTAGTTAATGTTTATTGAGCCAGATTGGAATTTAGGCAAGTTCAGATGTCTTGTGAGAGAATCAGTAAAATCTTTGCTCCTGTTGATGGTTTCCAAAGCTCTGACTGTGGAGGAGAGCCCTGTGATTCCCAGATAAACACATACCCAGCTGAGCTGATGAGTGCTGACTAGTTCAGGTAGACATCACAGTAAGATCTTCCTTCCTTCTCTTTGCTGTTCCGTTTCCTTTCCAGACAACAAATCTTTTCACCACTTTGCCCAAAATGATACTAAATTAATGAGAATGAAGATCAGATCTGTCCCAATATTTTTCTCCAGTTGTATTCAGCTGTTGCATAAGGAAGAGTGTAAGAACAACATAAACATCTGCATAGAGTTCCCAAGTGCACTCCCAATGATTTTTGGCATGGGGCATTCCTAGATGGTGTCTGTGTAATTGGATGAGGCATCCGAGGTGCTGAAATGAGAAAGAAGTTCATGTCTTCAGAGACACTCAGATCTACTAAAGAAAAAGTGATTGCCATAAGTTCAGTGTGAGAATGATTGATAAGCATGAAAAAAAGACTCATGAGCTAGGCTAGCACATCAGAGGGGTTTATTCCAAATCTGTTCCAAATGAGATTGCAAAGATCTGCAAAAGAACATGGAACATCTGAGAAGTATGGACAAGGTCTGTGGTTTGGTTTATCATATTAAAAATGTCCCAGCAGTGGAAAAGTGGTCAGTTATGCTGGTTGAGAATTGGAGAGAGGTCTTGCAAATGGGAAACTGCACAGCTTAGGGGTTTTCCATCACCTTCTTTATGCACATTCTTCATTTTATGCTCAAGAACAGATCCAGTTTCCCCTGCCTGTGCTATTCTAGTGGAAAACTTGTTTGCTCTCCCTTTCTTGCTTTCTGCCTTTTTCAACTCCCTGAGCAGGAAGATAAAATTGGGAAGCAGCCCTTGTTTCAGCAGAGAAGCCAGATAGGGATTGCTGGTTCTCATTTCTGTCTTCTAGAAATAGACTTGTTCTTTTTTATCAGTGAACCTCAGTAAAGATCTCACAAAGATACAACATGTTATCTTTCAATCCAGCAAGGTTCTGATGAAACAGAAAATAGGCACACAACATTTCTAAAGATAGAGGAAATTGTTTAATGTCTTTTTTTACCATTGTTCATAATCCCTGAACTATTATCTTTATCTCAGGCTTTGTCTGGAACAGCACCTGGTACATATATCCTTAATGTATAGTTACTCAGGTGAATTCCAATAACCAACCTCAGAGAAGCCTTTTTTTCTTAAAGCAAGATTATTTTCTGTATGGTGAAGAACTTCAGAGGCTTGGAGTTTGAATCAAACACATAGTTTGTTTATTAATTTAATGACACAATGTTGTTTTATGTGACTGCAAAAATCACTGGGGTTTTTTATCCTTTTTTTCCGTGGTTGGTAGATTTTCTACTTGATCAATTTTCAGTCAAGATAAAGTACTTTTTTCAGCACTGTAACCACTTGACTCCTTACCTGACATTTCTTGCAGTCCATGAAATACTCAAACTTCTGCTTGTGACCACAATTTTCAGGTGATATTTCTGAGACCACCTCATGCAGATGTTGTTCAGTAGCTGCGATTTTGTTTTTGACTGCCTTTGTTAAAGTTTGGAAGTTTACATTCCATTTGCAGAAGTGTGGTGTCTTTTAACAAGTATGAGCCCATGGAATAAAAACATGAGCTGAATCAAACAGGTAGAATAAAAATCATGAAGTGTAATTACAGAGAGCGAGGTGAGCCTGCAAATACCCATCAGTTCCTTCTCAGTCTTGCCTGTCTGTGTAGTTGGACTTTATCAAAAAGCACAAATTTAGGGTGCTGAATGTTTAACTCTCAGAGGTTTTAAATGGACAGGCAGTGCAGGTGTGTGCTCAACTCTGTCATTAACCAGAACTTTATACAAACCTTGGGTAGGTTATGAAATCGGTGTCATAGTGTTCCGGAAGGAGCTGTTCATGTGTGTGACAGGGACAGTCTTTTGTCACATCTTACATTTTACAAATGTTTTCTGAAAAGCAGTGGCTTGTTAAGACAAATACATGGCTATTGAGCAAACAGCAAGACATTGCTGAGCACTGTGGTATGCAGTGATTTCAGCAAGACAGCTGCTGGCCACAAAAGATTTCCTTGTTTGTACTCATTGTATGAACAGCAGTGAGATGGTTTTGTGGCTGCTTGAAGGAATTCCATCTGAGCATGGAACCAGATGAGGAGCAACTGGAGAAGGTGATGAAGGTGCTTTGTTTGAAGTGGTAACCAAGCCTTGCATCAGTGCTAGAGCAGAGATGCATTTTAATAGCATGTAAAATATTATTGGGGAGGATGGGTTGTGGGAGGCCTTTAAAGTGGGGATGAATAATTTGTCTAATGTAATGAGAGAAGAAAAGGCATTTGAAAGAATATGACGTGTGGTTAGATTAATTTGTTATGTAGATGAGAGGTGATGGCATTTGTCAAGGTGAATGGAAAATACGTTGTATTAATGAGGAGGAAATGACAATGTAAGAGAGATTCATGTGGAGATGCAAAAATTCTTAGTCCAGATGGAGATGTGGGACAAACACAAGGATTTAGAAGAAAAAGAGTAAACAACGTAATATGTAGCTGTTACACCTGCTAGATACAGATATATATATATATATAGAGATAGGTGTGTGTATATATATATGTATGTATAAGAAACACAATTGCTATGTGTGACAGGGGGAATGGTGGCATTTTTCACAATGTCAGGGAAGGTATCTGTGTTCAGAGGAGGAAAGACATTAATATTCACTTTTATAGTAGAAGATTGAGCAGTTCATAATTGTGCTCCTAATCTCTTAGAAAATTATTTAAACCCAAAAAAGTGCTTTAAAACTATGTGAAAGTAATTTTAACTTTGAATCTTTTTTGTCCTGTAATTTTAGTATAGAACTTAAAAAGTTTTTAAAACTTCATCATGTATATATAAGTGGTTTTACTGCTTGATATTCTTATTTTTAAAGAGACACCAGTGCTACCAAGTCCTGCTGTGCTGGAGTATTAAATGGTCTTGGGGAATTTCACTTCTCCCATTTGTGGACTGTTTTTGTAGGCTGGATGCATCACACCGTGGATCAGCTTGGAGACAAGGCAACCAAGGAAAGCTATGCTATACAGTATCTCCAGAAATCTCTAGAAGCAGATCCAAATTCTGGTCAATCCTGGTATTTCCTTGGAAGGTGAGAAAAGACTTTATAGACACTGTAACTGTATTGGTAAATTTTTTTGAGGATACTCATTATTGTATCTTACACTGTTTTTCTTAATTCTGAAGTATGTTAGCCAAGTTGTAGTGTTGCTCCATGAAGTGGCTCTGCTTTTTTGTAGTTATTGCTCAAGTCTGCATATTTACAGTAATCTGAATATATCCAGCCTGGTTTTACCTTTCCCTCTCCCTCTTTTTTGTAAATCCTCTCTGAATGTTGTTACTTTTCTTCATACCTTTTTCATAATTCTTTCTTTATTTTCTCAGAATCTCCCTCCTAATCTCAGTTTTTGCACTGAAATGCAAATATTTTCCTAGGCAGACATCCATTTTTAAAGGGCATACACAGCAATGTGTAGCTCAGACTGATCCATTCTAATGTCTATTTAAAGGTTCAATTAATTTTGTTGCCTTTGACAGTATTTTTTACTTGAAAAATAACATTCCCAGATGTAAATCATACAAATTTGATGAGTTTTTCTGGTCTCCTTTTTAAGAAAATTGAGTACTTCACTTAAGGCAGCAGTAACCATTGAAATAGTCAGGTTTTGGAGAGAGCTTTGAGGGCAGTTCAAGTCCATATGTGAACACATCAGTTCTGTTGAGGAATACATTTTTAGAAAATGAGGCAAAAATAAAATGAATATCCTAACCTCAGTGTCTTCCAGCTGACATTCTTGGGGATTCTGGTCACATGCAGCTGGAACCTATTTTTGATTTTGTCATGCTAATAATACTTCTCCAGCTGTTCTGTGAGACAGGGATCTCCAGCCAGCACCGAGTGTGTGGGGCAGAGGGGCAGGGCAGGTGTGGAGGGAAAAGGAAAAATGAGCCAGGGATCATCCTGTGCATCTTATCTCCCACTGGGCTGAAATCCTCTTTTCTCTTCAGCAGTCCCATTCAGGTGCCTTGAGCAAGTTGAGTTCTCAGGCAGGATGGAGCTGGAGTTCCTCCACACATGCAGCTGCTCTTCTGCTGTCAGGTGGTCAGGGTGAAGCCTAGGACTGTGCAGACAAGGGGGAGAATTCAGGAGATGGAGTGAAAAATTTAGTGGGAGCATCTGTTTTGCTTTACAGGGAGGACTAGAGCAAAAACGTTTCTGTGCCCCATTTCTCCAGTCCATATTCTGGCAGGAGGAGAAGAAAACAGGGTTATGGGGTTTTGCATTCACTCTTTTTTCCCTCCTCATGTAATCCCTTGTGGTTTTCCTTCCTCTGCTGGTTGTCCAAACCAGATAACAAGTTGGTTAAAGCTGTCTTTCAAAATACATCACCACCTCCCTTCTCTCCCACTGGAAAAACTCCATCTGGCAAAGTTTTGTGGGGGCCAGTGTTAGTGCTACCCTAATGAGAGGCTTTATGTGTGTGATACCCAGGCAGAGTGAAACATGTCTGTTGGACATTGGGTTAGATTGCCATTAAAACAATCTCCTGAAACTTTGTATTCAGACTTCCATTATTTTAGGCAAAGTAATGCTATATTTTACTGCATTCCTTTCCTAGTGTGCCTCAAAAATACTTGAAAGAGAGTAGCACATTTGACAAACCTTTGCCTGTACTGTTCTGCTTTTTTTTATTATTTACTGGAATAAATTTTCTATTGTTATTTATGTGTTTTGAAAGTTGTCAGTTCTTTTTCCAACAGGGAAAGTTGCTACAAACAATACGGGACACAGTTACTGTTGATTAAACTAGTTAATACATATAGATGGATATTTGATCTTGGCTTTATTTGGAGCTTTTAATTTTAGAATTGCAGGTATCATTCCCTGTGGTATAATTGTAATTCTCTTTAATGCCAGAATACCTTTGAATTTGTATGTGAGGAATTAAAGTAAGACATGTAAAAAATACAGAATCACACAGCCTTCTACAAAATGTGGTGCTCTGTATATGCAATACAAGTAACTGGTGTATTCATTACTTAAATATGATTGAGATACAAGAAATTCACATAAACAGCCTCCCAGGCAGTCAGGGACCATCCTGGTTGAGTTGGTCAGTATCTCTCAGTGATTCTGTTTTGTAGAACATTAGGTTTTATAACCATTTGTTTGATGAAATAGGTAACTTAATTGTTTCACTGTAATGCTATCTGTAGATAAACACTGGTTTTGACTGATAAGTTATCACCAGTAAAATGCAAGCCTGTCAAATGTGGGATGACTGTTTTCCTTACAAATGTAGTAATCCAGGGTTTAAGTAGATTTGGGGTGCTAAAATAAATAATTACTAATACATGTTGAGATGTTTGAGTCTGCTTGTGTCTGGCATTCAGAAACAGCAAATGTTGAGTGTGTGTTTGCATGACTTAACATTTATCAGATCAGTCTTGGTAAGCCATGCTCAATGATTACCTTCTATAAATACTACCAAAGTTCTTTCTTTTCTTCTCCCAGGTGCTATTCAAGTATTGGGAAAGTTCAGGATGCCTTTATATCTTATAGGCAATCTATTGATAAATCAGAAGCAAGTGCAGATACATGGTGTTCAATAGGGTAAGAATGATACAGGGTAATACAATCATGTAATTCCATGCTAATACATATAAATAAAGAATATCAGCTTTTTAACTCTTTTGTTAACTCAGGGGGACTGTAAAGTCTTCTATACTTACACACCCATGTCATCAGATTTGTCTCATTTGGAGTTTAAATGGTGAATTAATATTTGCTTTCTCAGTGTTTTGAAATACTGAATATTTCAAAATATTGAATATGTTGCAGGTGTGAATTTTGCATGTTAAAGTTTTATACATTTCTGTGGTTTATATAATGCCAGGATTTATTAAGGGGCTGGGGAGGGATGTGTATATTTGAGTTGCTTGTGTCTTGACTTTGTTATTAATTCTCAACTTCACTAATCTTTCTATTCAGTGTGCTGTACCAACAGCAAAATCAGCCTATGGATGCTTTACAGGCCTATATCTGTGCTGTACAATTGGACCATGGCCATGCTGCAGCCTGGATGGACCTAGGCACACTCTATGAGTCCTGCAACCAGCCTCAGGATGCCATTAAATGCTACTTAAATGCAACTAGGAGCAAAAATTGTAGTAATACCTCTGCACTTGCAGCACGGATAAAGTATTTACAGGTAAAACTAATGTTTTAAGCAGGGGAAATACTCTTCAAACACACAGCAGAGGGGAGGGGAGAAGTTACACACAAGTTTAACTTGCAGTTGTTTGTGGTGTGTTTAACCTGTTTTCATGTGTACTGTAAGCATATCATAGCCTGTAATATTTTATTTCTTCATTTTTAAGTGGAACTTAATTCCTTATAAACCCTATTTTGCACATTTAATCAAAGCATACTGTTTTACATCATTTTGCTTTTTTCTTTGTATTTGTCTACATTTTTAAGTTCTCATAACATATAGTGAGAATACGCAACACACTATCTTTCACTCTTGTTTGCAATTTCAGAAAAAAGGAATTATGAGACCTCTGAATCCAGAGCTCATCTTTGTTCTGATTCTCACAAAGGTTTATATTCTGGTTACCCTCTTTATACCTAGCACCTTTCTAAACCCCAAAATTTTAAATCTGTCCTCTCTTTAAGACATAATTAGCTACAGCATTTAGGAAGATTTCATGGACTTGCTCTTACTAAAGTAGGCTTGTGTTAAATTTGCTTTTTACATAATTTTTCCTAGGCTCAGTTGTGTAACCTTCCACAAGGTAGTCTACAGAATAAAACTAAATTACTTCCTAGTATTGAGGAGGCATGGAGCCTACCAATCCCCGCAGAGCTTACCTCCAGGCAGGGTGCCATGAACACAGCACAGCAGGTGAGAAGTTGGGTTATGTTCTGCAGGTGCCCAGCTTTAAGGGTTCTTTACAATCGGTAGTGGTCAAGCTTATTTTATTGAGCACAGGATTGGCTTTTATTAAAAGAAGCCTTTGATTTATTTGCAGAGGGATATTAGATCAAGGAGCTCCCTATAATGTGGGAGAAATATGGGGGTACCAATTTAGAACCTTTGTGGATTTTCATGATTTTAAAAGATTTCATCTTAAATAGAAATGCTGCAGTGGTTTAATAATCCCATGAAAGGTACACATTCCTCCATTGATGACCATATGGAAACTGATTTTTCAGTTATTGAGATCAGCTTCAGAATATCTACTCGGCCCTTTTAATGTATGTGGGCTGTTAAAATTATAAAATTGAAAGGAAAGCATTAAGAATATATAGAACCATATTTTTGTCTTCCTTCTGTGATTCTTAGGCTTGTAAACCTCATCATCCAAATACTGAACCTGTACTAGGCCTCACTCAAACACCAATTTCACAGCAATCCTTGCCACTACACATGATTCCTTCTAGCCAAGTAGATGACCTGACCAGTCCTGCCAAGAGGAAAAGAACATCTAGTCCAACAAAGGTATATATTCTGATGAACTAGAGCCCCCTACCAAAATTATATGGAAAATATGCATTGAAATGATACAGCATGCACAGAATTTGTGCTGTAAATTTTAATCCTTTGGCATCAAGGTGGGGAATGTTTTTAGAAACTTTAAAAAACATTTTTCAGTGGTGTGTTTAATCAGATTCCAGCTCAGACAGGAGGTGCATAGGGGCAGTGCACATTGGTGGCACTATACTGCAGTTGTAGTCGTGTCAGTGAAGTACAGTTGTAGTCTGATGGTTGAGAGGGAGACAATCATGTCATCCTGTCTATTGCCTTTGCTTATATTTAGAATTCAAGTGTTTCATCATCATGTAATAGTGTTACAGTAGATAAAGTATTCAGTTTTAAAAGTAGCATACATTTAAGTTAATTGCATAATTTGATTTGCTTGTTTCTCCTTATGGAATTGGGTATCATTAACTTTTTCCTCAGACTACTCTGATACTGTTGGGAGTGGTAGAATGAGACTTGGTTATTTTAGTATATTCTTACTATTATATATTTTTATATTATTGTTTTTGAAACAATTACTAGTTCTTTCATAAATAAGACAAAATCTAGATAGTAAAAGAAATTATGTTGGCCCTTTGATAGTCACACATTTTAATGTAACATTTTCTCTCAGAATACTTCAGATGTTTGGAGCAGTGGCCATACAGTGTCACATCCTCCTGTACAGCAACAAATTCATTCTTGGTGCTTGACACCACAGAAATTACAGGTACGTATGGGAGATCTTCAGAAGCTCTGTTAAATACTTTGTTCCTTTCCTTCTTCCTTTTAAGAAAATAAACCTGGGACATGTTCTGGTTTCACATTCTTGAAATTCAGTTTAAAACACTTCTCAGGGTATAGTTCTTCTAATATTTGTTACCTATTTGTTACTTGAACTTATTTGAGATAAGTTCTAGTAGTAAACTAAATGATCTCTAGCAGAAGCTGAACAATTACATTGTATGGGTTCTATTATAAAATAAGTACATACAGTAACTTTTTTCTTACGATGTTTTAAAGACAGATATGCAAATTGTTACACTTGTTTGCAAAGTGAGTTTTTGTGACTTGCTGTAGTGTGGGGGATGGTTAAAGAGGTGTAGAAGTATTGTTGTAATATCATCCCTTCCTCTGAGGTTGCTTCTTGTATCAAATTGCACAAACAAATAAGCACATTTTATGAAATGATTTCTCAAATGAAATCTGCTGCTGCTGCTTTTCTGTATTTTGTGTCAGCTAATACAGTTATATGAAATGCTAGATTTTAGTTTGGAAGTCCTATTCTGGGTGTTTTTTGTCAGGAAGTTTTGTTGTCCCTTCAGTTCATTAGGGCATGCAGTGAGCTTCAGCAGGAATTCCATATATTGAAAATCGGGCCCTGCTGGAAAATTTTACCCATGCATTGCACATGCTCTGGATGCAAAGAGAAATAGAAGGGAGCACAGTGCAGAGGCAGAAAGCATTCTCATTAACTGAGCAATGTTCCCCTCAATTCCAGTATAGTTTTTCAGCTGTTTCTCTGTCTGAACAATATTGGCTTTATTATACTGTATAATTTTCCCTCCCTCTCTCTCCTGTCTCCCCACCCCTTTGGTTCTTCCTCATTCTCTCTCTCTCTCTCTCTCTCTCTCTCTCTCTCTCTCTCTCTTTCTCTCTCTCTCTCTCCAAACGTTCTCATTATTTCTCTCTGCTTATTTTATATTTGACTACTTTTTCCCCTTCTCAGTCTCACCTTTTTCCAGATCCAGCTTCCTCCTCTAAGCAGAACCTCAGTAGGCCTCTCTTGAGTACAGTAGACTGGATGTGCTGGCAATAGCTTGACAAGGTTCCAGCACATAGAAAAAGGAAAGCCAAAAATGTATGATGCAAGAGGAGAGTGAATAAAAAAGCCTTTATCTTCAGAGTTGGCCTTTCAAAATTGGCAACTCAAAGGCTGGATGGATATGGCATGTTACATATACATGCATATATGTGTGCGTGTGTATATGTATATATATATATATATAATTTATTGCACTCCTCTCCAGAGGGAATTCAGAATGGAAGGTACTGTTAATCCAGGGATTTTGGCATGAACCATCCTCATCTGCTTTTTAAGTCACATTACTTTAGCAGCAGCAGTCGTACTGGTAGAATGATGCAGATGAGGGTGCTGAGTATTTTAAAATGAATAAAGAGATCAGATTTTTGGTAATAGATATCTAAATTTATCAGTTGCAAACAAGATCAGTATCATAACTTAAGATATTACTCTTGCTCATTAAATCATACAGTTTTCTGAGGTTTTTTTTAAGTTTTCAGGAGATGTTTTCATGTGTGCCTATAGGTTTAATTCACTTTGTGATGAACAGTAATAATAAAAGAATAGCACAATACGAAGTTAATACGTACGTAATTATGATAAGAATTCTATATAATCATACTTGAATGTAGTTTTCTTTTATGGTACCAGCACACCTAAGTCTAGTGTGACAGCAATAATTATACACTCAAATAATTTACAAAATCTCTTTAGTTTTAGTAACTAGTAATAAGGTTTGTTTGCAAGAGAGTGTATGGAAAGATGTTTGAGTCTGCAACAGAAATCTCAATTATTTTCAGCTTTTTAAGTCTTATCTTCATGGATACTTTTTAGTATTTTATGCAGGAAAGTTATTAAAAAGCCCATGCAATTTTAATGATTGTGAACCATACTGCTGTTTTTTTAGCACTTGGAACAGCTGCGTGCAAACCGAAATAATCTAAATCCAGCACAGAAACTTATGCTGGAACAGCTGGAGAGTCAGTTTGTCTTGATGCAGCAACACCAGCAGGTGAGAACAAAAATATTTTTCTTATCTACAACACTTTTGTCAGTAATGGAGACTATTGTGTTTCTAGAATCCTAAAGAATTCCTACTGTTCAGAGTTCTCGTGCCCTTTGCTGCGTTATGTTAAATTTTTTTGGATGAAGGATAGTTGTGGATTAGTGGTTGAAACGTAATGAGTTTAGCTGTGGTTTATTATAGGGCAGCTGGTTAATGTGAAAGTTTTCAAGCCACATTTTCAAAGTAATGTGAGTGGATATATCTAAAAGCAGTTCTGCTTGAAAATACTTGGCTGTAGTAACAGCTTTTCTCTCGTCCTGTCATTGTTCACTTCTCTCCCCCTCTCTGTCCAGCATCAGCAGTAAAACACTCAGACTGAAGGGCCAAGAAAAAAAGTGTGCTGATAGCTTTTCTTAACATTTACTCAGCATTTTTATGAGCCTGACAGTTCTCAAAAGCAACTGTGAAGATCTTAAAATGAGTATAAAATTGGAACTGACCAGTGCAGTAAAGTACACAAACCTTGTATGACCCTTCCTTTCTCAGTTCTACAGCCAATGTTGTTGTGCTTTGTTCCTGTTCCATTAGATGAGACAAACAGGAGTTGCACAGGTACGATCTACTGGAATTCCTAACGGGCCAACAGCTGATTCATCACTGCCTACAAACTCTGTCTCTGGCCAGCAGCCTCAGGTTGCTCTGACCAGAGTGCCTAACGTCGCTCAGCGTGGAATCCGTCCCGCCTGCCCCGGGCAGCCTATGGCTAATGGACCCTTTCCAGCAGGCCCCGTTCCCTGCAGCACAGCAAGAACGCTGGGTAGTACAGACACTATTTTGATAGGCAATAATCACATAACAGAAAGTGGAAGTAATGGAAACGTGCCTTACCTGCAGCGAAACGCACTCTCTCTACCTCATAACCGCACAAACCTGACCAGCAGCGCAGAGGAGCCGTGGAAAAACCAACTATCCAACTCCACTCAGGTACAGTTCAGTTTGCTCTAGGCTGCACTCAGGAGCCTTCCTGGGCAGCTCACTGGTGGAAGGCTCTCATTTGTAGAAGAACATTTTCCCTAGAGTTGCTGGCATAGATTCAAATAAAACATAGGTTAAACCTGCACGCTACTTTATGTTGTTGAAAATCTGTGTGTTAAGTGAACTCCTTTCAGGATAAAGGAAGTGATCATAAATCAAAGACTGCAGTTCCATAGTGCTCAGGTGCCTACCTTTGTAGCAAAGTTTTTTAAAAGGGAATAATTGTACATCTTTTTGTTGCTTCTTTAATGTGAAATGTTGTGATTTTTTTTGTGTAGGAGGAATGTGCATATTTCATGGGAAGCTGAATGTTGTAGTTATTTTTGACATTACATTGTCGCCATGATGTAATCATTACCATATTTTGTTTCCATGTGATATTTAAAAAGTAGTATGTAGCACTCAGCACCACAGGGTTACTTGCAGAAAAATTTTATAATGCCAGTAAGAATCCATAGGGATTTAAGTGTGTAAGCAGTGTATGTGTGTTAGAACTTGAAAATGGAGCTTTTTTTTAATTCCAGCCTGAATGTCTTTCTTCCAAGGGAAACCTTGTGGATATAATGAAGAGTTCTATAGGAAAATGCCATAATGGTTTAATTCATTTTTACCAGATGGGTTATAGAGTTGGTACAATGTTGTTTTCTTCCTCAAAACTTGCTGAATTTCTTGTTTGATCAATATTGCATGTTACTTTAATGCTGAAGAATTGATAGTGGGTTTACATACCTAGATACTTAACTGCACATACACTGCAAC
>WBNO01023387.1:281146-413646 GCA_013400575.1 Peucedramus taeniatus | reverse complement strand
CCTGTTGCAGTTCAGGTGTTTCTGATTATTCAGGAGTTTAGGTCTTGGTCCATGTTATGTTCCAGTTGATCTGCAAGTGTGTCACTGTTGGTTTTTATCTTTAGTCAGTAATCTTGGATCATTTTAGATCAGAGGCAGACTAGATTAAGGCAAAATGCGAGGCCAGCCACTAGAAAACCTGGCAGTGATTGCAGTGTGGTTGTGTAAATTACACAGTGTTTTCCCAGGTGTCTTCATGGCTGGACATGCAGAATGGCACAGAGAAGGCTGGGTTATAGAAGTTCAGATAACACTTCTTAGCAATGACTTGTGGCAGAGATATTTCACTCTAGGCTACAGTGGTGTTGGAAATGCAGCAAATTCAACCCCCCCTGCAATAACCAGTGGCCTGTGGCAGAGGAGGATGGTTGAACCCTGAGCAATAATAACTTAAACTGCTGCAGCTAAATCTGTCAGTGTTCATCTCTGGTGCATGTGCTAGCAGGGAGCCTGTCAGGTAGTCATTAGCTTTGCAAATTCACATTTAGTGCTTGCTGCTCACAGCCTTCTCTATGTAAAATACCTCAAAGTCCTCAGGTTTTCTTGGTAGTCTTTGGAGAGATTTGTCTGCTTTCTTTAAAAAAAATTGTTTGAAATCCAAACAAGCTGAGAAATTGAAATGACCATTTAGAGCACTGTAATTTCTGTAGCCATCTTTTACAGTTGTCAGTGTGTTTCATGTTACCTAAGTTGCCTTTAAAGTTCACAGAAGTCCCTTTAATCATAAGCATATGGTTATTGAATGTTTTGGGCTGTACAAATGGGCCTGTTTTCCATCCTGAACTCAGTTTGCAGTTCTCTTACTTGAAATGTTACCTGTATTTTTCTCTGTTAGAATTCTTGTTGGAATTTTTATCACCTCCAATATATTTTACTCCAAAACACTTTATTTAGGATGTATGTTTGCTATATTTTATATAGCAAATATGGTGGTTTTGAGCATTACTCTTTTTTATATTAAAAAAATAGTATAAAAGCATGTTTATATCATTCTACAAAAAAACCTGCATCTGTTACTGTGACTGAGAGCTTGTAGTTCCTAATGTTGTGGGATTTGATGACTAATACTGATCCATGATATAGCAGTCTGTCACTGTCTGTTATGTTATCAAGATAAATTTCATAAAAGAGAGAAAAAAAATCTTTAGGGAGCCTGTTTTGTCATCTTTCAAATATTAAGTCTTATTGTGATGTTCATTTCCAAGTGACATTGCTACACATACTACATTCATAAAAATTACCAGCTTAACAGCTTTTTTTTTTTTTTAATTGGGACCATGTATGTGTTCTTTCTAGTAGAAGTATGAAAATAGCTTCAGTGTATGGTGTTAGGATGAGTGCATTACAAATTGGCATAATATAAACTGCTAGAGACTTTAAATTTTTTCTTAAAGTTTACCTGATCTGCCTCCAAAATTGGAATGTAGCTTTCTTGAGAGAGTAATGGGAAGTGTTTCACTCCAGTGAAATGTTGCATTTTGATGTGTTTAGTGTGCTGTTGTCTGAGAGATCTGCAGTTACTGTTTGTAGCAAAACATTTATCATTTTAGCTACAAAGTCTGTAAACCAGCAAGTCCTTGTGTTTGTGCTCTTTGATGGAGGTTTAGTATTCCTAATGATACCTAATTTCCAAGACAAAGGAAGGTTCATAAAGGTGTTTCACTTGGCTTTTTACAGTCAGTACTAGGCTCACATAATCATAATTTTTCAAGGGAAGGTAAGCTAGTACTTCGTCCGGTGTAGTTTGCAGACTGCTCAAAAGGTGTTAGATGTGCTTTTTTCCCTTTCTTTCATTCTGACTAGAGATTGAGAGCTCCCTCTTCAGCCTGTCTGCACCTTCATTCAGCAAGGCAGAGGAGTCAGAGGCTGGATGATAGGAAAAGGTGGGCACTGGAAAAGTGGAGGAGAGACTTGGATTTTTTAGCAGCTCTGAGGTCAATTAATGCATCAGTCTGAGCTACTTTTACAGGTTTTGAGACAGGATTTCTTCTAGGCAAGCGAAGCTTTCTGGAAATTCTGCATATGTCTGCTAATAACATCAAGAGATTCTGAGAAATACAGTAACTCACCTGTGCTAGAGCTGCTTACCTGTTATTTCATACTAATAAAAATTATAACTCGGTATATAAACCCTAGATAATATATTAGTAGTGGGTTTTTTTCCCTGCCATTCTAATATGTCTGACAGTTTATATTCATGAAGTTGAAGACAGGGATTTCCCAGTCTTTTACTGAGTAGCTGATTAGCCCTTGCTTTAAGATGTGCAGGCATACACACATGACAGCTCTGGAGCAGAATTTTGGGCAAAACATCCTTGTTACAGCTGTTGTGTGCATGACTGACATAAAGAAAAATGTCTGGGAGGGAGAATTTTAAAAGATAATCTGCTCAAAGGCCTGCTGATTGGCAAAAAACAAACCCCAGCTATATGTAGTAAAATGGAAGGTATTTATATGCTAATATATCAGATACTGTGAGCTTCAATACTGCATGTTGACCTTTATTTTAACACACGGTGTGGGAATGCAATAACAAAGAATTGAAAGTACTTCCTGTAGTACTGATTATATTTGGGTGCTGTCTCTGCAAGTGGTATTTTGAGATTCAAATGTGAATTTTTGTCCAAAAGTGTTGATTTTTAGAATTACTGTAAAAATTGCAGAAAAGCTACCCACAGTCGAAAACATGAAAATAATTGATTTCTTTTTCTTAAAAAAAAAAAAAACAAAAACAAACAAACAAAAAACAACAAAACAAACAAAACAAACAAACAAACAAAAAAAAAAAAGGCAAAAAAATCCAAACAAGAACAAACCCTAAAACATAACAGGTGTAAAGACCAGACAAGACCCCAGACATCTGTGTTGCATAAGTTTAATGCATGGGGAGAGGGGAGTTGTCCTCTTAGTTTTTATATATTGGAGCTACACTGTATTGGGCCTTAAATATATCCATGTGTGTCAGTTGTTGCAGACAACAACTTTATTTGATATGTTCAGAAAGACTTTCTGGCTTCATCTCGAATATGGATAATTATATTCTGTTATCTTCTGGCACATTCTTCATGCTGACAATAGTCACTTGATAAAATCTGTTGCCCTGTTGTCTTGATGGTATTCTACAGGCAAAAATAGAGATTTTTACAGGTAGAAACAGGTGGATGTAACTTGTTTTGTTTTTTTTTTTATAGCTGGAGCACTAGGTTAATCATTTTTATTTTCTTCCTCATTGTTCTGCATTTGTCTCTGTTTACTATATGCTTACTTCAAAACCAGGGTATTTATATTCTTTGTAAGTTGCATTGAAGTCCTCAGATGTCTGTTTGTTAAATATTTTTTTTTCTTCAGATGCTTTCATGTTTAAAAAAAGTCTTGTGTAAAAGAGGCATTTTTTGCATCTTTCATACCCTACAGGTTTATTTGTGTTTAGAGCACAAAAGACCTGGAATTTGTAGCAGATAGGGATTATTAAGTAATGCACAAGAGTTGATTCACAAGGTAACTACAATTGACCTACTGCAGGATAATGAAGTTCCTCATCTCGCAGGAGGGATTTTATCAGGAAGCAACGTGGTAATGCTCACCACCAAAAAGTGACCTGTTAAAAGTTCCAAGGATTTTTTGAATTGCTTAAGAACAAAGGAGTATCAGAAGTATGGAAATTTGGTGGTTTTTATAGTGAAAGCGATTTATTAGAACAAGCATTCAGAAGTTTTACATCACAATAAAATAAAATCAGAATTAGAAAAAAATAAATGTTGGGAGTCTGTCATTTTGCCTTACATAAACAAGTGTTGTCTTAATAAAAGCTGCTCAAGTGAAGCCATTAGGTGAAAGGAGATGCTTTGTATCATAAAATGCAAAACACATGCCAAGGAGAAAACTCAATTTGATTCTTCCTTTATTACGTGTGAATGGGTTGTCTGCTCTGTAGAAACAGGCTTGGTAAATGCTTTGTTTTGCCAAAGACTAAAGCGAGCACTTAAGTAGGGCAAGATAATTGCAGAGGCTGAAAAGTTTCTTTATATCCATCTTCCTTGGTGCGAATGTTGAGGAAATATTTAACAGAGCTCCATTCTGTTCCTGGGGTGAAATGAGGTTGTTGAGGAGGCTGAGAAGGGGTCAGACATAGGGTGCTGGCACAGCAATTGATACTTGTACAAGGAGCTTCCCTTGAAGGGCCAGACAATGTCACTGAAAAGCCACAAGGAATTGAGAAATGCAGGAGCTGAGCTATTGACTCAGATATGCAAATCTCATTAAGATGCTGTTCTGGAGAACAGTAGGGTGGCAAATGTGCTCATCTTGTTAAACTGCTGCTGGAGTGGAGGGATGAAAAGGAGTTGAGGAGGTGATTCAGGGAAGTGTGATTTGGTTAGTCTTCCCTACCAATAAAACTGGTTGCAACAGTAAATTTTGAGGCTGTTATAAACCAACTGAATTGTTTGGTAAACTGTTTACATAGTAAAAGTAAAATTCTTTAGGCCTCTGAGTAAATTAACAGATAAAAGAATGCACTATTAGATTAATTATCCTTCATGAGATTCCTAAAGAAAATCTCTTGTTAAGGTCATTTAAAAAAATAACCAGCAACAACAAAACAATGGAAAACCAACACAACCCCAAATAATTTTGAGCCTAAGTGAAAACTGTGTAATTAAAAGAAGAAAATATGCTAAGAATAACTGCTCTGAGTTTGTTATTAGAAAAGCCCATTGTTAATAGAGGGAAAAAAAGAAGAGTGTGCTTCTTGGTCTGGTTGTGTATCATGTTTCCTTAAAAAGACTGTTATCAAAAGCTCTTTTCTGTGCTCTTAGAAATGTAAGTATCTTTTCCCTGTGAGCAATCTTTCTGAAGGGAGAATTAATGAAACATTATCACAAGACTTGGGATTCAACACTCGAGGTGTTTATTTCTACTGAAGTGAAACCAGCTGATTTCTCACTCAGTGTTTCAACTGGTGCATCTAATTAACATCCCGGAGTAGGGATAAAAACCCAGTATCAGTCTCGGTTTAGAGAGTACCAGTTGTCCTTTCTAAAACTGATCTGAAGTCAAGTCCTTAGTTTAAGTGTGTAGAGAAGTTCCTGAGTTGACTTGTAATGTTTCTTATAAAAGAAGTAAGAAATATCTTGGTTGTTATTTTTTTTCTCATAGTTTATTAAAGTTTGTTCACAGACTTGAAAGAATAGGCAAAGTTCCAAACAAAACTCATGAGATGAGAGGTCCTCAGGCAGTTCTGAAGAGCCCAACTTAGTAACTGGGCAACTTTGTGTCAGCTGGAAGTTGTCCTTGTCATTTTTATGGTGGCAAATCCAAAGACTCATTTGACAATTCTGAAGCATTTCTGAGCTTGAAAGCTTTACCAATTTGGCATGACTGGGGAAAGCAAATGAGAGGCATAGGTTTGACTATAATGTGTATCAAAAGGGGCTAATAAGGCCTCTTATAGTTCTTTTTTGCTATAGTTCTTTTGTGTTCAGAGAGGGAAAGTGTAGAGCAATCCATTGAGAAAAGTGACAGGAGACCAGGAGAGATGAGCTGCTTCTCAAGGGGCCTTGTAAGATAATAAAAATACAGGATGGCAAACAGAGGAATTTTTCCATGGAAGGGGTGATCAGACATTGGAATGGGCTGCCCAGGGAGGTGGTGGAGTCACCCTCCCTGGAGGTGTTCCAGGGACAGCTGAAGGTGGCATGTGGTGCCATGGTCAAGTTGACTAAGTGTTGTTTGGCCTCACATTGGACTCCATCATTCCAGAGGTCTTTTCCAACCATAATTATTTGTTGATTCTGTGAAGGTGGTCTGAGCTTGAGAGTCTGGAAAAGGGTCTTATAAATGGCCAGCATTTCCACAAGGGCAGTAAAAGCATTTCCTGAGGAGGAGTGGGCAGTGCAGAGGCTGAGGTGGGCATCTCAGACGTCTCCTTGCTCCAAGGGCTCTGTTGGAGCCCGGGGCAGAAGAAATTTGTTCTTGTCCTTACTGAAGGTGCTGCTCCCTGAGCCTGTGTGGGAAGTCAGTGAATCACTGGTTTGAGAGCTCATGGTCTACAGGAAAAGAGCCTAAATCTATTTGAGGGGAAGTACTTTGTGGAGGAAGGACCTGGATTAAATTAGTGTTTTGTTCTTAAAAACAACAAAAGCAATTCTTGTTTTATTGGGAATTTTATTTACAAACAAAGGGCTTTTTTGGCTTCAAGACAGAATTGCTCAGTTCTTCTAAAGGCACGTTCACCTGGCAAGTGAATTTAACCATAGCAAAAGTTTTAAGAGTAAAATTAGAAATACTGTGATTTCATAAGCTAAACCTTGCTTAGAATAAGAGATTCTGTTTTGTTCAAAAGGCAAATACTGAACTCTGCAAATGGGAAGCAGAATTATCTGTGATTTTAAAAAAAGGGAAAATTTACAGTTCAGAGGGAAAGGCAAAACGTATGAAAAAGTTTGGTGCCACTTGTTATATTGCTTTTCTTACGTAATTATGTGATTCTGTTTGTCTCAGCCTCAGAGCAAGGTGATTAGCAAATGAAATAGAGAGGAAAGATGTAAAAGTCATTAAGAAAAGAAAAAAAAGGAACATTACTTCTTACATAACATGTAATTAACCTATGAAATTCACTGCCAACCTGTACTATTGAGGTCAAAATCAGAACAGAATTGAAAAATAATTAGAAATACATTTGCATAATGAGAAAATCCACAGTTCTATTGTAGGATTTTCTGTAGTTTCATGAAAGATCTCCGGGAGTATTGCCAGCTAGTACCTGGTTGTGAAAGGCTGGGGTAGAGAATTGCATGATAAACAGGTTGTGTAATTATCTGGCATTACTTGCATTTAAGCATAATGTAAGCTTGACTTGACTTCTTTATATTCCCTTTGAGAGCTCCTCTGTCTCCCCTGGCTACAGAAGAAGCTTGGGGAGGGGAAGCTCAGGGAGCCAAGCTGGGTGTTGTGTGTAACCACCTCCTTCCCAGGCTGGTGGGGATTGCCAGGCGTTTTTCTGTGGTTTTGTAATAACTCACAGTAAGAAAGCAACTGATGGTATCTGCTAATTGTGCAGGGTGGGAGTTTCTGCTTTGAGCCAGGAGTGCACCAAGTGAGTGCTGGGCAGCCCAGGGCTTCAGCTGGCTCCTTCTGCAGGCACGTTTTGAAAATGGCTTGTTCCTTCCTCTTTGTGGATTAATTAATTCTGATAGAATTGAGATAGAGTATCAAATAAATCCACAGTTCCTTGTGTTCATTTTAAATGTGATTTTTATTGGTGGAAGAGAGGGTATTAATTTTGTTCTTCTGAATAACTATAATCTCTTGAGCAGTAAAACCTTGTTAATTCTCATACAGCTAATCCTCAAATAATAATTCACTTAGACTGACTTCACGACAAAAATAACTGCTTAAGCACAAATGCTTGTAGCTTACTCTGTTTTGACCTGTAAATTGTACCTAAAATCCAAATGTATAGATAACTGGAAGTTGTTTAGAAACTTTTCATTATCACCAAAAAGTTGTAATCTCCCAAGTAGAAACAAGAAGGGCAAATATTTTAAAAGTATTGAAGCTAAGAGTTCTAGAAAACATAGAAATGATGTTTGGAAAAGGAAAACCTTTTGACAAAACCAAAAAAGAATAATAAAAAGATAATGTCTGCACAGAAGTATTAGAATGGTCAATAAGGGAAGAGTGTTCAGTAAATATTTTTGTTCTGTGCTTGGGAAAAAGGCAGATAAAAAATTCACATCATGGAATGTACTCTCTTTTCAAGGAGAAGGTTAAACAGCAGTTATACTTAAATTTGGCATTTTTAAGTCAGAGGCCCAGATAACATACATCCGTGAACTCTGAAAGAGTGAGCCAGAGAGCTGTTTATAATTCATATAGGGTTTTTTTAATAGTTCTTGGAAAACAGGAAAAGTTCCAGAGGACTTGAAGAGCACGCTTCCTGAGAAATAGACATAATTCTCTCAGCCTGACATAAGGGTTGAGTGAAATAATAAAAATATTGAGGTGATTAATTTAATGAATGTAAAGAATGATAATCATTGATAATGATTTTTGGTTCTGGGAAAATAAGTTTTATCCTGTGAACTTCAATATCTTTTCAGGTTTTGTTTTTTTTTTTTAATAGAGTTGGTATTGCTGTGCTTTAAACCTGCATGATACTTTTGGGCTTTTTTGGGCAGGTGGGATGATGCAGAGTCAATCTTGTACCTAAAAAGCATCTGGCCACTGCCTGATAAGTGTTCTGTGGTTGACTGTTGAAACTGTGTCACACCTGGGCTTGTGTGCTTAGGTACAGCCAGAGTGGAAGCTTCTACCCAAGACTGGAGGCTGTAAACTGTCTCTTAGAAGCTTTGGGAATGTATCTTAGAAAACAGTAAAACATAATTAAAAGGGGTTTTCTAATGAATGTGATGATTGCTTATTCAAGAGATTCTATGACTACATGAAATAATTCCAGGCAACCAGTGACAGGACAAGAGGACATGGTCTTAAGCAGTACCAGGGGAGGTTTAGGTTAAAAATCTGGAGCAGTTTGTTCATAGAAAGGGTGATTGGACATCGGAATGGTGGAGTCACCATCCCTGGAGGTGTTAAAGGAAAGGCTGGACGTGGCACTCAGGGCCATGGGCTGGGTGACAAGGCATGATTGGTTATGGATTGGACTCACTGATCTCAGATGTCTTTTCCAACTTTATTGATGGAGTGATTTTTGTGAAGTTAAGGCACTGGTTTCATCCTTAGTAGTTGATGTTCTCCTAAGCGCGGCAGTTTGGGTTTGCTCCTCAGGGTGAAGCACTTCCATGAGTTGTTGCTTTCACCCTTGGAGCAATTTGCAGTGGCCTGAGTGCTGCAGCTGTGGCTCAGGACAGGCTGCATGTCACTGTGCACCCCTGCCCATGTCCCTCTGAGCCTGACAGCTGCTCCTGCCTTTTCTTCCCACTCTGGCGATGAAGGATGTCTGTGCACAGTCCATGACAAGCCAGTTTCCTCTGGAAGTCACTTTAAATGAATGAAGCTTGTCCTTCTCTATTCCTTCATCACAGATGACTGGGTATCCAGTTTCTTTTGGGGGCATAAATCAGGCTTGTTTTATCTTGAGCAGTGCATTTGTTGCCACTATGGAATCCTCTCATAAAAACTGTGTTCCTGAAACTGAGATATGTGGGATTTTCAGCACAGGTGCTGTGATCAAAAAGGGTCTTTCACTTTGCTCGCACTGGCTGTAGTTCAGTATTTCCAGAAGTGGAGAGGCTGGCAGTGGATACTCACACCATGGTAGCAAATATTTTTAGTATTTCTATAGTGGTTTTTATCATTTCTGTTGCTCTGTTTGGCACACTAACAATTACAGAATTATTCTTTAATAGCTCTTTTGCCTTGTTATTAATAGTAAGATACTCTGATTCATGGTTAAAAAAAAGGATGATAGGAAAAAAATTATGATAAAGTGAAGCTGGTCTGTTAAAGACAACTTTAAATATTCTGCCCATCTGTTTCCTGAGCCACTTAAATTATGAATTGCTATCTCAGCTTTGCTATTCTTTGTCCATTTTCCTCTTAAAATTTCCACATAGAATATTAGTGGCTTAATAGGAAATTATAGTGTGCAATTGGTAATACCAGCTTCGAGTGCTGGTTTTATATCTTTGTTAATCTGATCTTTTCCTTCGTGCTGTTTCTTTCCCTTTCTCCTCTGCCTTTTCACACCTGTAGTTCATCTAAGTGTACAGAAGTTTCTCCTCTCTCCATTGTCACCTTTCCCTGAAACCCCCATGTGCCCTGGTTTTATGGAACTTTCACTGTGATTTTCTTGCTGTGACTGTAGCAGCTCAAGTCCCATTCATTCTGAACAGTGTCCCTTTTTCTTCAAATTCACTTTTCCTCATTTTCCCTGACTTAGAAATTTCCTGAGAACTGTTCATCAATGCAAACTGAATTTTGTCAAGGTTTTCTCCTGTTTTTAATGGTATGCATTTGTTTTTCTTGGTTTTATTTCCCCATTTGGTAATGCAGAGGTTGTAGTAATGTCTGATACGTGCTGTTGACAGTCTAGTTTCACTTTGCGTAGATAGTCTGGATCTCAGGTTCATGAAGCTGTGGTCAATAAATTTCTGAGTGGTGATGATTTTATATTGCCATGTGATTTTGGGGTTCTTGTTTGCTTTTGTCAACTTTTTTTTTTTTTTTTGTATACGTGGGGACAATGAAGCCTTTGCAATAACTTCACCAGATATTAAGCGCTGGCCAGTGATTTTTTTGCCAAGTTGGATGATGACTTATCAAAGCTTTTGCATCACTCTTTAACTTTCTTGGAAGTGAAATTCTGGCACTGGACTCACCTAGCACAAAGAATGAGCTGTGTGACAGGTGTGCTTTGTGCTGTGTGAGATGTTTGCCCATTTTGTTTAAATTGTTTGTCATGTCAGTCAGTCTGATCTGATCTCGAGCCCCAGGTCCATCCTATGGGTTCTGCTAGCTTGATTTGAAGCAGTGATCTCATGACTCAGTATCTGGCTGTACCATGTTGTTCTGTTTCAGAAAGAAGTTTTTGTTGCTGGGAGTTTCATCCTATAAAAATCTGTGTTTTCTGCTGAAGATTGTTGTTATTAAAAAAAAACCCCAAACTTTAGTAACCATTGAATTTTATGAAGATATATGACTAAATGATACATTAGAAACATCCTGGTTTGTGGGATGTAACAACAGTGAATCAAAAGGAAGTTGGAAGAAGGATTTGAATAGTGTTTAGTGGGAAGAATTTTGAAGTAGTTGAGTAATTTTTAACAAGAATATGAGAGATGGCTTTGTCAGTACATTCCCAGTGATGGTGACTGGGTATTGACTACAGGCTAAGCTCAGAGTGGAGACTTTTCAGGTCATCCATTATAGGAAAAGTTACACATGCAGTGGGTCCTGCACACCTGGAGATCTCCAGGGAGAGGCTGCAAATGCAGGCAGAGAGGTTCTCCCTGGCATCACACACAGGGTCATTGACACAGCAGCATGCTGGGGGTAGAGCCTCTCCCTTGTTGCTCCAAAAAATGGATTATGCAGCAGTGGCTCCTTCTCTTTCAAAATGTGTAAGGCAGGGAGGGGTAGGTGTGGTTCAGTTCAGTGTCTGTAGTGTAGCTGTAGTTGAGTTTTGTGACTCAGCAGTTTTTTGGCCGAGACATTGTCATTTTCTGACTTCTGCTCTGTATTATCAGCTCCTGAGGAATGATCATCCATCTGCTAAGGTTCTTCATGTGCAGTTGAAACCTTCTTTTCCGGTTAAATTTTATCGAAATGTGTCATGCTTGCTTTTATTTAAAATGGCTGTACTTTTAACTAATAGAGGTGATGTTGCAAATTCAGCAGGCAAAGTGGGAATAAGTTTGAATAATATCAAATTATGCATGGAAAATTCTTGATTAAAACATACGAGCTTTATTTGCATCTTAAATTATGGTTCCTCCTTACACAACATTATTTTGCATAAGAGATTACACTGATATGCTTTTATTTTATTTGTCAAGTATTGACAGAGACAGCTCTTGTTTCCTTTTAGGAATCTGGGTAAAAATGGCTTATCTAACAGTAGTATTCTATTGGATAAATGCCCACCTCCACGACCACCGCCTCCACCATACCCTCCCTTGCCAAAGGACAAGCTGAATCCACCTACACCTAGTATTTATGTAAGTAAATCTAGTGGCAGAAGTACATTGCTGCCTGTCTTTTGCAATTGTTTGGATATCTAAATTACATAATGTAATTCTTTTAAAGATGCACTGTTCATGACTGAGTTCTAATTACGGTGTTCTCCAAACTGGTATATAGGCAGGAGAAATGCCAACCTTAAAGAAAACTTTGGGACATAGTTTGACTCTTAAAGGACCTGTAAATTAAGAATTTCAGTAAATAAAAGGAAAAATACTTCAGATTTTTTATTTTTAATACTCAAAATGTTGGCAGAATAAGCAAGACTGTTCATTATATACAATGCGCAGTATTTTAAAAAATGTATGTACAGTTTTTTGCAAGTAACAGCTTATGTATAAATGAGCAAGTAATTAAACTAAACTCCCATAACAATCTGCTTCAAAACATAGTGAAGAAAAATGAATAAAAGTTGAGGTGATGTTAGGAACAAAATGTCACCAGGAAAAGGCAGGGTTTAGTTGAGTAGTATTTTCTTATGCAAGCATTACAACTTTTGTTCTGAAAATAAAGTTTCATAATAGCTTTATTGAGCTAACTTCCTTAGTAATAGAAGAATAAATTACAGGATATCCACTTCCTTAATAGCAGAAAAATAAATTACAGTATGTCCATAAAGACAGTGTGAAAGGCTCAAGTTGGCACTTGGTTCTGAGTGTGCTGAGAGCTGGGTTAAGCTGGATGCAGTAGTGCTTCCAGATGTTTTCCAGGTGTTGCACCTGAACTCATCTGCTTTAATAAAAGTCCATCCCAGCTTTGTTGAGTCCTCACAAAGCTGGAAAGTCACCATGCTGCCACAGACTGTGCTTTTGTGCCACTGTTTGGGAACTCACTGTTGTGTTTTGTTTATTGCTAAATATGCCTTCAGCATTCTAAAGGATTCATAGCAATTAAAAAAAAATCAGGAGGGAGGCTATAGCATAAAATTGAGGTTACAGGTGCAGAGAAGCATAAGAAAATCAAATCAACCTTTCTGGTTAACATGAGCTATACCATGAGAGTAGTCTTTTAATTATACTGTTTTTTTGTATACATTAGCTGTAAAATTAGCGCTTTTTTACTTCTGAAAAGAAACTGTATTGCTCTTCGGAGAATTCTGTAGATTTAGGGAATGTACAAGGCTACTGTCAGATAAAGAAATTAAGTTCAGGAAACCTGAGTTGCAAAGCTGAAGCAACTTGGGAATAATTCTTGCCAAGAAGCAAATTACAGTAACAAATTAATTTCAGGAGTGAACCCAGCATTTACCATAGAAAGAATTGTATGGTGTAGATGTGCATTCCCCACAGTGCAGGGAAATGCAGAAAATTCTTGTTTTCTTTCTGTTATTTCTCTTTTGTTTTACTATTCTTTCTTGTTTTGCAAATAAGGAATCTAGATTGATCTGACATCTAATATTCCATTATAATTTTGCAGTTGGAAAATAAACGAGATGCTTTCTTTCCACCTTTACATCAATTTTGTACAAATCCAAACAACCCTGTTACTGTAATACGTGGCCTTGCTGGAGCGCTTAAATTAGGTAAATTTACCTTTTTTTTTTTTTGTCACTTTTGGGAGGAATTAATGTCTTTTAAAGAGAAGTATCTCAGTTCTTAGAAGTGGATATTTTATTTCTATAATATTGTTTTACCTGTTTATTCCAAGTCATTAGGGTGATTTGTCATTTCTCAGTTTGCTGTTGTTTCTAATCTTGGTCTTGTCAAAAAAAACTCCACCACAAATACAGCAGATTTTGTTGAGCACAGAGGGGAGCTGAGCTGTGGATATGGAAGTTTACAGCCATTTTCCTGTAAAAACCTGGATGCATGTCTTTGTGTTTAGATCTAATGATTTATAATTTGACTGTATGCAATATTTTGAAGTCTCTAGGTAGATAAACTCTCACTGCTGGTAGGAAACGTGTTTTATGATGGAAGTACATTCATTAAGCTCTGCTCTGAAAAATACTTTATTGGTAATAGGTTTGAACATTGTTTGCAGATTTGTTTAACCAAGGCATGTAAAATGTTTCTTGTAAAATAGTCCATGGCTGCCAAGTTTTTTCTAATTTTCTACTGGATATATGGAGGAAAGTTTTGTGGGTGTTAATAATTAATGTTCAGATGGGCAGTGTTGTGAAGAGTAAGGTGTAAAAATTATTTTAGACTAAACCTTTTGATAACTTCAGGCATTTTCCTGAAATTGTTTTATTCTATTTTAACCTTCATTTATTAATTTTATTGCTCTGAAATAGATCTAGGACTCTTCTCTACTAAGACATTGGTAGAAGCGAATAATGAACACATTGTAGAAGTAAGGACACAACTACTGCAGCCAGCAGATGAAAACTGGGACCCCACTGGAACAAAGAAAATCTGGCGTTGTGAAAGCAGTAGATCTCATACAACAATTGCTAAATATGCACAGTACCAGGCCTCCTCATTCCAGGAGTCTTTAAGGGTAAGTTAATTGCTACTATTGGAGTTATGATTCACAGACTGCACACTGACTCTGGAGCCACTTAATAATGGCTGTTAAAAAATGTGGAAACTGCTAAGGAAAAAAACATTTCCATTAGCATGAAGAGCACAGGTAAATTTTCAAAATCTGCTTTGAGTAGAAGGTAAAATAGTATATTGTTCTTCCCAAATGCTTAGTGTAAACTTCAGTTTAATAATGTAAAACTCATGGTTGTTACATACTTTAAAAGTTTATTAGTTTAAGTTTTTGTATTATAATGTCAGAATTCACATTGAAATATTTAGAACTCAAGGTTTTTTTACAATTTGGATTGCTTCTAATTTCACATGTTTTGACATCAGATTTTTTTTGTTATTCCTATTATCCTGAATTAATTTGGATGTGGCTTATTAGAAGTTTACACTAATGCTAGTGTTTTGTTGGGTTCCAAACATAACAGTTCATATTTAGTTTAGAAGTTTTTAGGCTTATGTGACAGAGTGAAGTATTAGAAATAATATTTCCCCTTCCTGCCTTGGCAGAGGGGTTGGACTCCATGATCTCCAGAGGTCCCTTCCAATCCTAACTATTCTTTTACTCTGAGATTCTGTGAAATGTGATTTTATAGGTATTTTTAACATTTTTTACTGAAGTTGTGAGCACATTCTTGAAACTGGCTATGGGCTCTCCTTGGAGGCTTATTTTACCTGGTGTTGCAAAAAGATTGGGCTAGGTGGAACTAAGACAAGAAGATAATTTTGACCAGTTGTTTTTTAGAAAATAGGGAAAGGGTCAATGTGGAGAATTCACTATTGCAGTTTTCACTGCCTTTACACAGAAAAAGGAATGATTTCAGTAAGAAGGGAAAGAGAAATTCTAACTTTCAGTTCTGTGCATTAGAGGAAAGGATTAGAAACAAATTAATTGCTAGTTGAAGAGAACAGAAGGGAATCTAGTCATAAGGCTTTCAGGTGGTACAGGATGAAGAAAAACAGGAATACCATGGGAAGTGGGGGACACGGAAATCTTCTGGAACTTGGGATTTTTCTTCCTCTGCCATGGTAATAAATTTCAGTAGGATATTGGCTGAAGTTTTCTGCTGGCTGAAGGTTTCTGGTTCCCCTTGAGCAGTGTCACCAATGCTGTAATCCTGTATGTCATTCCAGAGGGGCTGGAGAACATTCCATCACTGGAATATAATATCTATCTATATGTCTATATCTATTTGTTTAAGATTGTACATAATTTAACACATACCACTGAAATCCTCAACTTTGGATTTGCACCACAATGTGTCCCATAGGGTGTTACGATTTTTTTTTTCCTTACTGTTACAAACTGGTGGGAAAAATGCAGTACATAAAATAGTTTTTAAGAGTGATGATTTTCATTTTTCCCCTGGAAATTAGAAAGACACTGTACATGTGTCCTTTGCCTAACACTGCTCTGACCTGTCCTTAGGTGACTTTCCAGTGTTTAAATGAAAGCTTTATTTCTTCTTTCTATAGCCACAGTTCTCTTGGCTTGCCCTAAGTGATCTTTTTTCTTTATTCCTCTAACAGCTATTGCATTGCTTTTCTAACATGTCTTGCAGCATTTGATAAATCCATCATCACTAGGTTCCTTTTTGTTTCTCTTTGTCCTTGATTCAAAGGATGAATAAGACTTTCTCAGGTACACAGGGCACTTTGAGATTTAACAACAATCCCATTCAAAGCCAGAGATCTTTGGAGAGAATCCAGACAGCTCCTTCTTCCTTTTTGTCTCCTTCTTTTTCCTTCTATGTCCATATACTTGCCAAAATAGAAGTCTTTAGAATAGGGTTTTGAGCAGTCTGCTAAAAAGATCAAATTGCATCATTTAATATTGGTTGGATTTTTTCCACTAGTCATGGTCTCAGCTACTGCTAGTGCTAAAATAGCATATGGCTATGAAAAATTCAAAAGATTTTATATAATGGATTTTATTAAATTAGTTTTATAAATATTAGTCATCCTAGTTTCCTGTCAGAATACCTGCTTGACTTTGAAGGGAGCTAGATGTTCTTACTTGAAAAAGTTAACAGAATTCTTTAATCCTGGATTCCAGGTCACCCTCATAATGAAGCAAACCAGTGTACTCATTTCCAACTTGAATGCAGGCCAGCAGAAATATTTACAGTGTAGACATTTTCTCTTGTCCTGGCCTGAGTGTCATGGAATCTTGCAGCCATGAAGAAATTTATTTCGGTGCATTTGACTGACTTTTTTTATTTTCTTCCTAATGAAGAAATGTTGACATACAATCTTAGACATGGATATTTCAAAGATTGTGTCAGTATCTTGAAACAAATGTACTTGTATCTCTGTGTTATCACTATACCTGTATATTTTATATGTTGCTCTGTGTGTGTATGTATATATATGTGAAAACATTTCAAAACTGCATTTTATAGGAGGAAAACGAGAAGAAGAGTCACCACAAGGACCACTCAGATAATGAATCCACATCTTCTGATAAGTAAGTGTGGTATAACTCTATTCATTCTGTAGTTGGTTCTATGTGCTATTTTACATCATTCCCTTTTCACATTTGCCTGATACATTTGTTACATTTGCAGCTCTGGGAGGAGGAGAAGAGGACCTTTTAAAACAATCAAGTTTGGGACCAACATTGACCTGTCAGATGACAAGAAGTAAGTTGATTACAATTTCTCTTGCTCACAGTGGGATCCTACATGATGATAATCCTTCTGGAAATCCCGTGTAGAATTCTCAGACATCAGTCAGTCTGTTGATAAATTCCAGTTTCCACAATGAAGTGGTTACCTTTGGTCTTCAAACTGTTGTTACAAGTCCTTCTCACACTAAAATACTTATTCAAACCTCTCTTCCCAGGATTTTTGTTTTTCCAGAAATGAGTTGAAACATCCATCAGAAACCATTCTTTCTGGTCCTCCTTCTAATCCATTCCCTTTGTTTCATTGTGAGGCTTTAAATTGTTTGCTTACTTCTTTATTACTTCTGACAACACCAAGTTCTTAGTTTTTGTATAGAAATTGTAAGATTAAAGGTTTTTTCTTTTTTGTCTGAATTTTTGTTATTCATGTTTTTTTTCCTTTCATTCATACTGTCATCTGTTTTCACCTTTACATAACTCTTGCTTCTTTATCCAGTAACAGTGTTCAAAATATGTAGGAAAGACCAGACCAATGCTTACCTGTGGGTAAGCCATGATACCTCTCAAGAGCCTCAAAACCAAAATTGAGTATTATTTAAACTATATATCTTTCTCTGTGGGTAGATGAAGGTAGCTTAGAAAATGTTAGAAATACTGTGAAAGCATGTTTTTATGTCAAATAATAATTATTTGGTTCAATCTCTGGTTAATACATACTTCCATCAAAGATCCAGCATGTCCAGGCTGTCAGTCCCACCAGCTGCAGTACAAAAATTCTGGTCTACTTCAGTCATAAGAAGAAAAGTTTATGGTGTTTGGGAGTAAGGACCACCTAAGATGATGACATCTTTTGTGGCAGAGTCACTGGAAGATAAATGTGTGCATCTGTGGATATGATTAGAGGTTGCTACAAAACTTTAGATAATGATGCCATTTTTCTATAAAGGAAATTCCATCTGTAGATGCAAACTAGTTGATAATAAACTATTACTCTGAACAAGCCATTGAGAGAGAGATTTCAAATGAAGCTAAACAAAGCTAACCCAAGGCTCACAGGGTTACATGGGTTTTGATACTTGAAATAGTTCTTGTAGGATCCCTGATAGATGCCAGATCTTTTGATCTGTAGTTTCAGCTTTTGCTACTAAATTATTTCCCCTCAACTAGCCTGTCAGATTTGTGATTGTATTTGGAATTATTTTTAAATTGAAAGAGTAACACAGATACCTGTGCTAACAATTTTGAAAATGTTTGTTTCCCAGACTCTTCTAAGAGTTTCAGGGATTCACAGTTTGTCAATTTGCTATTTTGCTGCAGGTGGAAGTTGCAACTCCATGAACTGACAAAACTTCCTGCTTTTGTACGTGTGGTATCAGCAGGAAATCTTCTAAGCCATGTTGGTCATACCATCCTGGGCATGAACACAGTGCAGCTCTACATGAAGGTTCCAGGAAGCAGGACACCAGGTGAGTATAGTCATCATAATCACAGAAAAAAATCAGGTTCTACTGTGGGATGTTGGATTTAACTGCACTGTAGATTTCCTATATCTTAGAGCATGCCTAAACATGATAAATATATATATTCAGTACTTTTATAGCTCTTACTTAACTGAACTCTGCGTGTTCAAAGCACTTGGAGTGGAAATTTCTGGATATTTCTGCAGTGCTAGGGAATTGCCCTGTTGACCTCATGCATGCAATAGTGGATTCTTTAGGGAGACAAAGAAATTTGGGTTTATATACATGGACAGTATTTTTATTTTACATACCTTGGAAGTTTTTAGAGGCTTCCCAAGAGGGTCTGGTGCAGTCCTAGAAATCAGAGACTTCTGTTTTTTAGATTTTTACTGCCTGAGATTAGGACTCCGTGATGAATTGTGCTGTGTTGGAGTCCTGGACTGGGACTTGACAAATTTGGACTAAATTTCAGGATGTTGTTTTTTTCTTAAAATTCCATTAGGGATTATGCTCAGTTTTCCAGCTGTCTAAAGAAGATAAAATCCTGGGCATTCCTACATGAATTTTGAAATCTCTTTTGGAAAGATTTTTGTACTCCTTGTCTGTTCAGTGCCTGAAGTCACAAAGTTCTGTATCCAGGACTGCCAGGAGATAGCATGAAATCTGAGCTTTTGAAATATTTGTTGCTACAGGAGAGAGGAACTGCTGAAATATTGCTCAGATCCCCAAGATTGGTAGTTCCAATTTTCCACAAACTAACAAAAGCAGAATTCTCATGTCACTGGTAGCTTAATTGTGTGAAGCACCTAAATAGTGTATGTAAGTGTCATATAAAATATATAAAAATACTTAAACTGTGGTGTAATTGTGTCTTTGCATTTCCTGGCATTATTTTGATAGAAAGGCTTTACATAAACTGTGTTTACTTTTCTCTTAAATTTCAGGTCATCAAGAAAATAACAACTTTTGCTCAGTAAATATAAATATTGGTCCAGGTGACTGTGAATGGTTTGTTGTCCCTGAAAGCTATTGGGGTGTCATGAATGACTTCTGTGAAAAGTAAGCTGGACATGGTGTTTTTCTCTTACTTTCATGAATTTTTTTGTGCCTGTCTCAGACCTGAGGAGGGAAATTACTGAGGGTGTTCTAAGGGGACATTATTTTATGGAT
This sequence comes from Peucedramus taeniatus, assembly GCA_013400575.1. Classification (NCBI taxonomy): domain Eukaryota; kingdom Metazoa; phylum Chordata; class Aves; order Passeriformes; family Fringillidae; genus Peucedramus; species Peucedramus taeniatus. The sequence continues at coordinate 394,177 of WBNO01023387.1, read as the reverse complement.
TTTCCATGTAGTCAGAAGTGTCTTTTAAAAGTAGGTCAAAATGCAAAATCTAGAGTTCATACAAAATACCACATTTGTACAATTTACAGAGTATTGGGTTGCCTTTGACAAAAGCAAAAGCTGAATTCTCTTGTCAAAAGCAAATAGAGTCACTGGTGTTTTGGCATGTTTTCTGGTTGCATTTAGAGTGAAAGCTTAATATGCTCAGATCCCAGGAGGTGCCATGGCAGGCTTTGCTTAGACTTACATATTTGTAACTCCCTGGAAAAGCTGAGGTACCTTGAGCATTGGGGAACTACTCAGCCAGCTCTAAGATAAGGATTTCTCTGCTATACCTTGTGTAGAGTGGTTTTAAAAACAAACAGAACAATACTTGTTTGTACATGCACACACAAAAAAAGAGGGAGCATCAGTGGTGTCCCCTAATCTTGCCAGTACTCAAACAGGAGCCCCTGAGATTGATTGTATGGGAGAAGGTTTTTCCTACCCAGTTGAGACTGGATTAAGTTCTTGACTTCAGAACTTTTCCAGATCTCTGCAAATTCATCTCAGTGTCTGTATTTTCTGCCTGTATACTGACAGCTGTTCTTATTTCCTCCACACTTAAAAAGATAAGCCATCTCAAAAGTGTAATTTCCACTGATGGAATAGTGATGTCTCTGGCACAACAGGCCTTGTTACTTGCATGTCACTGTCCTTCTGAGGCTGACAGAGAAACTGAGAGCTTGGTAACCTCACAAAATGTCTGCAGTGCCTCTACAAAGACACTTGATTGTCTTTGAAAACTGTGAATTGCAAATAATCTCTCATGATGCAGTATAAAAGCAGTATAATATTGAGATAAGGATGGGAGAGGAGTGTGGATTTTGCATAACCGTAGGGGAAGACTTGATAGTTAGGAAATCCATAAGGAGGTGTTTTTCAGTGCTGCTCAGGAGGGTCAGCATTCTTGGCTGAGAGCACAGACCCATGGATCTCAGTTAAAATGCTGCCAAGAGGTTGCTTGTTGTGTGGGCAAGCTGCACATGCACACACAGACAATGTGAGTACATGTTCAGAACAGAAAACATCCTTGGAAGCTGCTCTGGAATGTACAGGATATCAGGCAGGGATGGAAAAAGCAGCTTTGGCCACCAGTGGATCTGACCAAGGGTTGGTCTGCCTCAGCATCAACAAAATACTGGGAAACTTGAAGGAAAGTAGAACCTAACTGGAAGCTATAAACTGACTTCACATGGACAGGTGGATGGGAAGGTGTTCTAATGTATTGCAGGATGTGAAATGTGGAATTATGATCAGGAATTTTACAGATGACGCTGTCCTTTAGGTTACTGTTTGTGGGTCACTGATTAGCTGCAGAAAATATTCATGGTGATGATCATTTTTCACAGGTAGTTGCATTGAAGTATCTGCCACTAACATGTCCACTGGGAAATGCTGAAGACCTTCTCTTTCCTCTTGTTTCAGGAACAATATGAATTTCCTAATGGGATCTTGGTGGCCAAATTTGGAAGATTTGTATGAAGCCAATGTCCCAGTTTATAGATTTATTCAAAGACCAGGGGATTTGGTGTGGATAAATGCTGGCACTGTTCACTGGGTTCAGGCTATTGGCTGGTGCAACAACATTGCGTGGAACGTTGGCCCTCTCACAGGTATGTGTGAGCAGTGCCTGTGCTGAGCTCTGTGTAGGGAATATTACACTGCACATGGCACAGAACCTGCCAGTTCTTACTCATTTACCATGCTTTACTAGATGAAAAAAACCCAATGTGTTGTATTTTTAAAATAGGATGTGTTGAAGCTTTAAATAATTCCATTGTAAGAGGAAGAGAAAGCAGCAAGAACGCAGTCTTGGCACTCGTTCTCTGAATGGGCTTGAGGAAGTAAAATGTTTATATTACTTTATGTACTGTCTTCTTAGGCCACTTCTTAACTTTTTCTCCCAAATTTGTTCTACCCAGCAAACTGCACTCTGGATTTCATATGAATTTAAGGACTAGTCTTCTAATAGTGGTGGGACAGTGGGTACCTAATAGCTCTTTGGTGAGAGCATCAGGAAATGCACACAGTTGTAAAATATAGTTCATAAAGGAACATTAGGTTTCTCAGAGCTGCTGCTCTAGAATTCTTCAGTTTTGAACCATAGTCTTGGAAGGATTTTTATCTGTGAGTGTGGAAGGAAATTCTGCTGCTAAAACAAGAGTCTGTCAAGCGTTTGAAGAGAATATACTTCCAAAAAAACTTGTGTTTTCTTGAGTAGTTTAAAATGTGTCTTTATATGGTGCAGTAAAGAGTGTATCTCTAGGGTTGTGTGATTGATTGAGAGACCTCTCATGTTCAGTCACAGTAAATTTTGTAAAACATTTTTAAAAGAAGGGTGGAGTGAGTAGGCTGCTTAATGAAAAAGTCTGACTCACTTCTTCTCTCAAGAAGAGATTATATACCATAGCAGTGTAGAATCATGATAAATTGTGAATAGAGTGAGATGCAGACATTTCAAACCTGGATTTTTTTTTCATCTGGAATATTTCAAAATTTACTACTTCACCATTTTTGAAATTCTGCTCCATGTTCAGCAAAGAAGTCAGACACTTGTCAGTAACTTCACAGGTATTTGTGCTGCTGTGGTATTGTGTGTTCTTTCAGCATCATAAATACACATTTTAAGACATTTTAAAGAATGGAAGTGCAGTTGGAATGAATGGCTCATTGTGAATAAAGTTGAGCTGTTAGAGATATAAATTATTATTATAAACAGAGTGATCTGGGTTGATAATTGTTCCTACACCTGCCTGATTGCTGCTGTACCTGTGTGTTTGTGCAGCCTGTCAGTACAAGCTGGCAGTGGAACGGTACGAGTGGAATAAGCTGCAGAGCGTGAAGTCCATAGTGCCCATGGTTCACCTCTCATGGAATATGGCTCGGAATATCAAGGTCTCAGATCCAAAGCTTTTCGAAATGATAAAGTAAGTTTTTGTTTATTTGAAGATTTACTGTGCCCTTTTCCTCTTCACACATAAACCAGTGGTTGATTTATAAAAAGTTCTTTGTAAGACTTTTCTCTTCCTGGGAACTAAACCAAAATTACTTTAGATTCTGTATTTCAAACACAAGATTTATATATATCCCTTATTTTTTTTATGTTTTATATGATGTTATTGTGGCATAGCTTTAGAATCATCTAAGTAACCTTTTTTAGTTAAATGTGCCATAGACTTAATTCAGCAATTGACAGAAAAATGGATTTGACCACAGCAGCTGTTTAGAGTATGTATCATCAGAAATAGGAAAATTAGGTCATCAACCCAAATACTAGAATTGGAATATATAGTCATTTTTACAGCTAAGTTAAGTTCTACATTTCTAGGACCTGTCGTTTGGAGATCCAGTATAAATCTTTTAGATAAAGGCAAGTAGGAACTTGAGAGCTTCCTTCCCTTTGCTCTTCTGAACAATGAATTGATTGATGTGTAAAATGATAATTGAGTTTAGTGACATTTCTCATATGCACATTCCAAAATGCAGGAATATTCCAGGCTTCAAGCATCTGTAGTCATTTTCTTCAAAGGGTGCAACTTCAAGAAATGTAAATCATTTTACAGCACCATACTGAGGTTGGGGAATGAATGAACATTTCAGCATATAACATAGGTTTGTCTTAAAGTGGGGGAATGAATTCCAAAGCATATTACTCATCATGAGAATCCTCTGGTAGCAGCACACTCTGCTTTGCCTGAGTCTACCAAAGCACTTCTGAACCCTTCATAGTCTTACCAACATACTGGATCAACAAGCATTTAATCTTTATTATTTGCCTTGAAATGGGCTTTAAAAAAATGGGTGAGTTGACTTGTGAAAAAAGGGGCAAAGAAGAAGAGTGTGTTTTTTTCCCCCAGTGGGATTTTTTGGTGACATCTGAATGTGACATCTTTTTACAGTAGAAATTTAATTTAGTCTTGAACATCTGTTGCAGAATGGTGGCATTGGGGAAATGTTAAATTTGTAAGAACTGAGAATGTTGGAAGTTGACAACAGGGAGGTTTGTAGTCACTCTAAAGCTTGATTATAGGGTAGCATTTGTGTGTGAATACTTTCCTCAAATCTAGGAACTGATACTTTGGGTAAATGAAGTATTTGCTGAAGGGCTGGCAGTCCTGCCCCTTCAATTAAACAATTAGTGCTCATGTTCCTAATGCCAGCTGTCATAAAAAGGAGAAGAGAAGTTGAGTAGTTAGAAATGAGAAACAGGGGAAAATGCAGGAGAGTGTGGGAGGGAGAAAGCCAAAAAGTCCGTTTTAAAATACCAAATCCACAAGCTTCACTTTCATCTTTATTTATATAAAATACATACAAGGCCCAGCAGAGATCTATTGTAAAGCTCAAAGCAGTTCTGGAATGTTCTTGAAAAAATACGATTTTGGTATTTTGGCCACTTGTATTTTACATTTGCCATGGTTTTGGGTTTAAAAGGAGAAGAATGTGACTGAGCACAGCATCCTTCTCCAAGAGAATCTCTTAAAACATTATGAAGAAACACAGAGGACAAAATGGTAATTTGCTGTTGTCTTGCTGGCTGACAGCAACCTATCTTTTTCTAGCAAGAGACTCAAACTTTACTGTACATTACAAAGAAACAGAGATGCTGAGGAGCAGATAGAAATTTTGAGTGTGCATTCGCTTTTTCCAGTCTACTGAAACCATTTCCAGTTTACTCAGATTAAGCCTCCCAGATTAAGCCTCCCCCATCCAGGTTAGTTGTCAGCCAAAACTCAAGTTCCTGCTGTGGCTGTAGAAGGGAAAAAAAGGGGATGATTAGCTCTGGTTTGTAATGTCCAATAGCAGCAGCCTGAGAGAACTTTTTGTTGTGGTCACTCCTGTAGTTATGGAATAGCAGTTTCTAGAAATGAGTATCAGCACAGCCTGGTGTCTGACCTTGGCTTTATAAACACACTGGAAATGCAGAAACCTTCATGAATTTCCTTAAGATAGGGAAGCAGTTGCATAATTTTCCTGTGGGCTCATGGTCTGCAAGAAAAACCATCTGGGATCGTGTTGTTCACAGCACCTGGATTTTCTATGTGCAAAATAGAGACATTTGTGAGTTACATATATGTGAGTGTATGCATATGTATAAAAATGCTGGAAAAATAGTCATTTTTAATAGAGCTGGTTGAATTTCTTCTTGGATAGCTGGCTTCATTGCCATCAGGAGATAAAAATAAGTGACACAGCTGTCATCTTTTTGCTGAGCACAGGTCTGTCAAAAATTGCATGTCAAAGATATGTAAAGTGTTCAGGTAGTTTTGACTTCTGTCTCTGGGACTTCTTAGGTATCAGCATAATACAAAAGATCAGCTCTTGGAAAATGATAAAAAGTAGCTTCTAATTCAATTTGAAAGAAATACAAATGTCTTAGTGGGTTGTGTGAAATTAACCACTGCAGAGGCAATAAACTAAAATTTGAGCTAGATATAAATATTGGGAACCAGATTAATGGTGAAAAGAAATGGAGTAGCAGAAGAGAAAAAGTAAGAGAAGGAAACTTTGCTTTTGGAAGAAATCTGATGCCTCATTATATTTTTAGTTAATGTGCAGTTCAGTGCTGTCTTGCAAAATAAAAGTCAAAGAGCAAAACCTGAAAGTTTCTCATGAGATGTTTTTTAAAGATTTGATTTTAACAGTAGAAGTGTGAGCAGGAGCACAGCAGAAAAAATTATTTCAAACTTGGCTGAGGGAGGACAGCCCTCACGAAAAGAAAAATTACCTGCAAACCTCTTAGATGGAAGCCAGAAGGACTTTTACAAATGCATCTGAGAAAGAGAAGAATTTTAGAGGTAGAGCGAACATAGTAATAAAAGTTTAAAAAATTAATTCCAAAGTAACTGAAATACTAGGTTCTATTACAGAAATAGTTTCAGAAATGTAAAAGAACATGACATGGGAGAAATTATTTTGCACAAAATCATGAAGTTAGGTAAAATACTTTTCAGTATCAGGGAAGATTTATTACTGGAAGGTCCAAAGAGGTCAGTTCTGCATTGCCATTGGGATGGTCTCCACACTTTTGAGAAGTTTTACTGAATATCTAAGTATTTAAATGGGCTTATCACTGCCCTCCTAGAATAAATCAGGATTGTGTCAATTTTTAATTCTCTTCTGTTGAATATTTGAATTTGACTGGACATGATTTACTCATATCTTTATGCCATACCTACAAAGACTTTGAGGGGGATGGTCTAGATTTTCTGCCAATTGAATTCTCACTGTACCAGAATGAAAACTGGCTTGCAATCCTAAAAAGATGACCCCATTGAACTTGCACACTGTCACTTTGCTAGGAACCTTTTTGGCTTTCTTAAGGCTTCCCAAACTTCCGGAAATTGTGGTACATGTTCACAGTGATAGTTTGTATCCTTTCTCTCATATTTAAATGCACGAAATAGTTAACATTTACATTTTCAAGTTCCATTTCTAGGACCTGAATTTTATCCAAGGAGGGGGAGTTTACCTTCGAGCTATTGTTTTCTGTTTTGTTTGTGAATTTGGCAAGCATTGTAGCAGTGTTGTTAAGTGGGTTACATTCTGGGCTGTTCTTTTTTCACAACTGTAGCAATAGAAAATGCTTTGAAAATAACACTTTGAAAAGTCTTTGGAAGTCAAGAGTGGAGAACAATGGTGGCAGGTGTGCAGGTGTGCTTGCAGTTGCTCTTTGGGATGTCCAAAGACTTTCCCAGGTAACAGCAGAAGAGAAGAATGGTACCTTTTAAGCTTATTTAAAATAATCAGGCTGTATTGCATAAATGAATGCTTTTCCAAAATTACTGAGCTTGTCAGGAGCACAATAACCCAACACTTGAATGAATTAATACTTAATCTATCACCTGTGGTTACCTTAACATCATAACTCACATTCACATCAAACTTCAAAAGTGTTGAAGGAGTTACCGCTTAATGAGCTGCATAATTTTCTTGAAACTGGGTACATGAAAATAAGATGTTTAACAGAGAAACACACTTTCAGTTTTGTGCTGTCCTTACAGTGAGGGTGCTAGTGAAGCCACTGTTTTTAGTGAAGATGAGCAGTATGAGTGTAAAACAAAAGGAGAGTATTTCAGAATCCTGAGATTGTAACTACTTGGAAACACATGAAAGAAATGGGGTGTTTTTTTTAAACAAAGAATGAATTATATGTTTCAGGCTCTAATAGGAGAAGGTTCAAGTTGAAAAGACTTGATAGAACTCTTGAGCACTTTGTTTTCTGTCCAGTGTTTGGTTTTACCCTTAATTTTTTTCAATCTTCCTTCTGCATCTAATGAGCATGTAACATAACCACCCTGTGGAGGAGAAAATTGAAGGCTGCAAAGGCTACAGCTCAAATAAATAGGGTAGCTGAGAGCTAAAATTATTGTAAATGACATTGTAATTTAGAAATTTGGCGACCTATTTTGCCAGCTTTTTTTGAAGAACATACGTAGCTCATAAAATGCTAGAAAGAAACCAAGTTACATTTTCTTGTAAGGAGGAGAACTGTATAAAATTGTGACATTATTTAGGTATTTTTTGCCTTTACAGGGGGTATGACAGGGAATTGTGGGTTTTAATTTGACATTTGAACAGTTCTTCTCTTTGTTCATAATATAAGTGCTAGAATTATTTTTTGTGTAGATTTTTTTTCTTAGTACCAACCTGTCTGTTCGATTTCCTTTTGCATGGGAGAAGATACACATTTGGAGATTCTATTCCCACTGTGTGTAAAATGATTCCTGGCAGAACTTGGGGTTTCAGAAAACTTGGGATAATGAAGTTTAATAATGCTGCAAAAGTAACAGGAGTTTTAGGATGTTAAAAGAGTCCTTTGGATCAGGCTGTAGTCACACAAAATGTAGACAGCTATGCTGAACTTGGCAGTTCAAGCTAACTTTTTGCTGACAGAGTTATGGTCCAAAATAAAATACGTGGATTACTTTTGAAAACACATTGTTCTGTTGTGCTTAAAAGAGCATTCATGTGTTTCAGTCAAAAATGAAAGGTACAGCCTGTTTGCAGGGCAAGGGACAGTCCTGAAAGAGGTCCAGAAGCACAAGGTCTGGCTTTTCCCTAAGCCATGAGTCCAGTGATTCTTTCTAGGCAGCTGTTTCTAAAATCCCAGAGGAAGAGCAAGCTCCAAGTACATGGTCTTGGAAGAAACTGAAGCCTTCTTGAGTTTTGCTCTCCAGTTGGATGTTGAACTGAACACACAATTGCTTTTGGTTGCAGGTACTGCCTGTTAAGAACTCTCAAACAGTGTCAGACACTGAGGGAAGCTCTGATTGCTGCAGGAAAGGAGATTGTCTGGCATGGGCGAGCAAAGGATGAGCCAGCTCATTACTGTAGCATTTGTGAGGTCAGTAAAAATGTCTTGTAATCTACTCTTGTAATATTTATTTAAATTTTGCTCTGTCTTTTGTTGTTGATGATGTTTAAATTTTGCTTTTAAGCTGCAGCATCTGCTCTGTGCTGTAAGCACATCTGTGTGGTGCAGTACTGCCTTCCAGGAGTTAATCTAGATGTTTTTCTAGACATGGGCTGTATTTTGCTGAAGGCTCTCCCACAGTACTTCCACAACATTGTTTCTCACTAGGTCGATTTTCAATTCTCAGTTATTATAAAATGTTGTTATCTCTTCCTGCATAAAATTTGATCTGCTGAGCTTCATTTTAAAGGGATATTGGTTTTCATTTCAGAAGTCACCAACACACCCAGAAGAGAGAGAACTTAAGTCCTCTTTTTCTGCAGGACATAGCTTTTTGCTGAATTTTTTCATTTTCCTACCCCCTGAAAATCAGTTTCTAGTTATCCTCTGATGGAGCCTCTTGGGCAGGATGAGCATGTGGCTCAGTAGTAAGGAAATAAATAACAAACTTCTTTAGGAGACAGTAAAAAGAAAAAATAAGTATAATCTTTTGAATTCCTCACCTTACTATTCAGCAAATGAATCCTGCTTTGTCATTATTGACCCAAAGCTTTCCCGTGGTGCTGTTCATGCAGACATCCTAAGTGTAATATTAGTGGTTTTACACTGCTTCACTTCTCTGCCTGAGCCTTAGGAGAATAGCTTTTCCCTGAACAAATCTAATTTTTCTCTTTGCATGCACAGGGTAAGCTTGTAAATCTTGAAGAAAACGCAGTTTTCATGGTTTTAACTTTTTAAAAAATGAAATTGTAATGCTTGGCTTTCTGTTTCCTGTCTAATAGGTGGAAGTCTTTGATCTGCTTTTTGTCACTAGTGAGAGCAATTCTCGAAAGACCTATGTTGTACATTGCCAAGACTGTGCACGAAAGATAAGCACGAACCTGGAAAACTTTGTGGTGCTAGAACAGTACAAAATGGAGGACTTGATGCAAGTCTATGATCAATTTACATTAGTAAGTCAAATTAATAAGTGGGTGCATAAATACATTATTTGTAAAGCAGTTGTAGACTGTCTTGGTGCTCCGTTGTACGAGTACCACGGACTTTCTGATTCAAATGGAGGTTTGGGTTGTGTGTGATATTTGCAGAACAAAACCTGAAGAGTCAGAATTGTGTGAAATACTACAGTAACTTACTGCAGAACATAACCACTGAGTTTTCAGGAAAAGTATGATGTTACAATTCATAAAGTTGTGGCTTTAAAAATCCAATAGAGATCACCTGAAGACCATAACTGGATCAGATGGAGATGGGAAGAATCAGGACAGTGAAGCTTGGAGAAACTAGCACCAGGTTCAAGAGCATCTCTAATACATTGGTTGTGGTATGAAGTCAGTATAGCAGCAGAGCATCCTATGCACTCAGACCCTTCCTTCCCCTTCCCCACCCATCCCCTCCCAAATCAGCACTGTCCTTCTGCTTAGCAAGTGGATGCTCTCAAACAGTTCTGTCTCTTGGCTTGGGGCCTCCTTTGCATTTCAATTTAAAGCAAAAAGCCTCTTTGCCATTATAGCTCTGTGCTATATATGGCAGCCTCCTGCTTTGAACTGCGTCAGCACAACTGTCCTAACATTTCACCCAGGTTTCATTGTTCCAGGCAAAGATGGCTTTTTTTGTAACCACAATGAAAGTGATGCTGGATGTATTTATAAGCCTTGGCTTTCTGTCGAAGGAGACAAACATTGGACTAAGTGTTATGGGAATTTCATGTTGGATTTAATATGACAGCCCAGTAAGGGCTGTGCCTTTTGATTCATTTCCAGGTGCTGCAGAATATGTGTGTTTAGTTATTCCATGTATTGGTAGCATGCCAAGTTGTGACCTTCTGAGTTAAGGCCTCAAGGTTTGTCAGAGGCTGGCCAGAGTGTGGGACCATGTCCTCTGAATTTAATTCTCTTCATTAGTCCCACAGAGCCTGGGCTGGTTGAACTTCAGTTCATGCTTCTAGGAGGTCACTGTCATTATAGTCTGTGAAATGCTGCAATTTCAAAGTGGTGATCTGTTACAGAAAAACATATAAATAAACACCTGTTCTCAGATACTTCATCCAATTGAGTGGAAATGGGGAAGAGTGTTTCTGTATGGAGATGAGAGGGAGGGAGGGGTATTTTGTTGTCTGTGCTTATACATTATATAGGTAACAGTGATGATACTGTCCCTAGAACAAGGGTTCTCAACCTGTGAGTAGCTCCTTCCCCCACTAAAATCTAAGGCTGGGGCCCTAAAGGACATTGATAATTGTTCTTGTATGAAGTTGCTGTGCCATTCATTTCTTTCAAAGGGGATACACACTCAACAATTGGGAAGAGTCATAGCCCAGATGTGGCATCTGTTAGATGCAGGAGGAGAGTTAAGGTTTGTTATAAGTAACAGGATGAAGATAATCTCAACTGGCAAAGGTGAATTAGGCCAAAGAGAGACTGGGGTAAAGTAGCAGGAGCAAGCACAGGGATGAGCCAGCATTAGAGTTCCATAGCTGGGTACTCTGATACTATCTAAAGTGTCTTTAAAGACTGTGAGGAGCTTTTTGTGAAGGGGTTCTACAGATGAGCAGGAAAATAGGAGGAGATGCCATCAGAGACTCAGTACTTTGATGGAATGCCACACATTGCAATACTGGGAAGCAGTTAGGCTGTCTTCTGGACCCCATCTCCTGACAGCAGGCAGGAACAAGACACGTCACTTCACTCTCAAGGCACTTTGTCCCCATGTCAGAGAATCTGAGACCCTTTCCTTAACCTCAGGGGTATATGCTACTGCTCAGGTAGAGGGGAGGAGGGAAAATGAAGCCCACAAAGGCTTTGGTGATTCACAAATGGACCATCTCCCCAGTGGTAAACAGGTTGAGAATCCCTGTTGTAGAGTGTATGAAGATATATCTCTACTGAGGCCACATGGAGCTCTTTGCTGCCACAGTGGGACTTGTGGCTGCTCACATCACATTAACACAGACATCCCCACAGAGTACTCCAGTCTGCAGTACAGGCAAAATCCTAATGCAAAGTGTTTATAATATACATGTTGTATTTGAGTAAGGTGGAAAAAAAAATGCCACTGTTCTCTCAAAAGAGTCCTGAAGTGTAAAAAGAATAGTGTGTGTGACTTTAAACTCTCATGGTTACAATTTGTGCAGGTCTTAGTTAAAGACAGAGTTTTGCACCCTTGTAGAAAAGGTAATTTAATGTTTTCTCTTTCAGGCTCCTCCATTGCCATCCTCCTCATCTTGACATTTTTTCATGGACATTAAATGAAAACTTTTCTGATATTCAGGAAGTGACCCAGTTCTGCACCACTGATTTTTGTAGCTATCCCGTAAGGCTGCTGGCTGAAAGCTGTGTCTATGCAACCTTCCAAGTGCGGAGTGTCAACCAACTGGACAGGAGAGAGCACTGCCTCCTACTCCAGAACTCAAAACAAATAAAGCTCATCCAGCTGTACTTCAAAAAAATAATTCCATGTTTTGTATATATCTGACAAAACTGGCAACATTATACAGACTACTGACTTGAAGACCACCTCTTTTGTATTTCTCTGTTTCTGGGCTGATGAGTTGGTTTCATCCATTTTTCCCCTTTCAGAATTACCCTTGGAAAAAGTACTAGCTTAGCTGGTCATTTCTTTGTAAGGTAGTTAGAAATTTTAAGTCTTTCTTTGGGCAACTTTTTTTTTTCTTTTTTTTTTTTTTTTTTTAATGTGAAGAGTTAGGTGATATAAATTTTTTACTGCTTTTTATGTTTTTCTGTCTTGTTTTGAAACCATGACGGTTACACTTTTGGTTCCTAAATAAAATTTAAAACAATTAACAGCCAAGTCACAAAGATAAATGGGTTGCACATAGACTAAGGAATAAACTTCAGATTTGTGATTTTTGTTTCTAATCTTGATGTAAATTTACACTATTTATAAATACATATTTATTGCTTGAAAATATTTGTGAATGGAATGCTGTTATTTTTTCCAGATTACCTGCCATTGAAATTTTAAGGAGTTCTGTAATTTCAAACACTACTCCTATTACATTTTCTATATGTAAATAAAACTGCTTAGCATTGTACAGAAACTTTTATTAAAATTGTTTAATGTTTAAAGTTTTTCTATTGTTTGAGTTTTAAAAAGATTTTATGTACAGTGCCCAGTTTTTGTTCTTTTTTTGAATCTGATTATATATATATTTTATATATACTCTTGTGCTTGTGTATATATATAATATATATAGAAACTCGAATATAAATATGTGTATAAAGATTTAGAGACTAAATTTTTCTCGTTTTAAGTTTTACATCTATGGTAGATTTGAGGTGTCTACTGTAAAGTATTGCTTACAAAAGTATGATTATTTTTAAAGAAATATATGGTATGTATCCTCAAGACATAGAATGACCTTCAGACTGGTTTATTGTTAAATTGCACTTTTTGCAATAACAGACCAATAAATAGTTGCTGCCAAAATGTAGTAGTAGAAAATAAGTAACGGCTAAATTTTAAAGCTCTTCAAGAAAATACCAAGTTTGACAGGAAGTTTGGCACTAGTTTTAGAGGAGGAATGAAGAAGATTGAGTTTTGGTGGGGATGTTCTCTAGATTTCAACCAAATTGCAACTTATATATTACAATATGTTCTATTAACAATTTTAAAAGTTAAGACTGAATCATCTTGGCGTCACTGTTGACCCCAGAAAAGGACGTTGTTTTGTGGTATTCTATTGTATTTTCACATATTTTGTAATACGAATTCACTGGTAAATTTTTGAAGCACTAGGTTTATTTAGGACAAGTTTATAATATATCATTGTAACAGTTTGCAGTTTTAATGATGGTATTTATTTTAAGTTGCTCCTTTCTCATTAGCTTCTTGAAAATGCATTAAATCTAAATTTCAAAATTGATAGCTTTCTTATCGATCAGAGTTGACTGATGCGGAAGGTTCTGCATCGAACAGTTTCTCATAATTTCTCATTAGTGGGGTATGTTAGTGGTTGCATTGTTAAATTTTTTGTAATCAATGTGAAGTGTTCCAGGCACAGAGCATGCAGATAGTTCCTTTTGAACAAAAAGAATCGCCTCTTATGTTGTAGCTTCAAACCAAGGGTGTTTTAATGAAGAATCAGCACAGTTTATCTGACGCTGTTACAACAGTTTAACCACAGGTAGAGCTGACTTTCTTGCTAGTTCTTACTAGTTGGACAAAAGGGTGTAGAGATTAAAGAAAAGCATTATGAAATGTTCTTGCCAGCAAAATTATCAACTAGCAGTTAGGAAGCCAGTATTTGCAGTTCTGTAAAGGTGTAAGTCTCAGCTCTTGATAACAAACTCTACAAATCATAATTTTTTTTTTTTACTTATGTATTTTATGCAGTCATAAATATTGTAATCTTGACAAACCATGCTGCAACTGAAAAGCTACTCCTTTAAAGTAGTCTTAAACCCAAATAAAAGCAAGATACACTTACCTCAACTAATGGTAAACAAAAGGTCCTCATTTCTCAGTGCTGTAAAAGAACATTGCTAATTAGGGAAACAGCTACTGTGTGCTAATCAGAAGGGCTTTGTACCTTTCCCCCCCTTTGGAAAAGAGGATATGGCATTACCAAGGAAGAATATTCTTATTTTGCCAATGAGCAAGTAAACCAAATCAGTAGAGCATCAGGCAGCATTCCTCATGCTGTGGGAAGGGTTGTCATGAATTGGAATTGCTGCAGGGCTTTAATATTTTGCAGTTTCCACACTTCTTAATCACACTCTGCTCCCAAGCGATGGACAGTTTGGATCTATAAGCTGCTATGATTTAGAATGCTTTTGATTCACTTTATTAAAAAAGCACAAGTTAATATTTCGTCAGTTGTACTTTTTAAGAAGCACTTTCTGCTTCTCCAGTTATGAAGCACATGGTGCCAGGTGAAGCATTTGTAATCTCTGGGTGTTTCCAAGCATTAGAAGTTGGGCAGGGTGGGGGGAGGCTGGAGTCTGGAGCTGAACTTTCCAAGGAATCTTGGTCTTGGGGCCCCTGAGCTCCACAGCTGAGCCCTACTGCAAGTGGTTCTGATCTGTTTGTAGCTACTAATTGTAGTAGCAGGCAGATTTAGGATGAAAACGGTCAAAGATGTGGCATTTGTTGGAAGAATTTTTATAAAGTTACAGGCTGAGAGAAAAATGTTACTGTTAGGGGATGGATAAAAACAGATAAAAATAGGTGTTTAAAATATAGTATAAAGTTGAATTACAGATAAGAAGGAATTAGGAAGTAAGAGCAACATTCGCTACTGAGCTGTGAGTCTGAGAACTGTCCTTGAGGAGCTTGACAAAAAGGGATTCTTAAATGGGGAAATAAATAGTTGTGTGTTTCTGAGCTTAAGTCCTTCCATAAATGTATTTAACAGAGCATTTGATTTTAAAGCTTTCCTCCGGATACATAACTTGGGAGCAGTTTATCTTTGCTTTTTTCGAGAAGTCCTACCAGTGGTTACAGTGTAGAAGTTGTGATGTTGGTATCTATATACAAAGTACTTAGATAAAAATCACTAGAAAGTGAGAAGTATCTACAGACAGGAAATCCCAAAGCTTCCTGAATTTGTGTGGCAGAGAATTTGTTGATCCTAAAGACAAAGTACCCTGAACCTGTGCCTTGCTATGTGGAAGAAGGACTTTCCAAGGAGCATTAAAGTGATGATGCTGTGCTTAAATGAGCACAGCTTGGCTGAGTTGAGCTGATTCTTGGGTCAAAGATGGGCAAGGCTTGTGAGCTTCACAGCTGGTGAAATACAGAATATATAAAGTATAGTATAAAGAGAAGGAAGATGCAAGGGTTCAGCCAAGACCACAGGAAGAAGGGTACTTGTCTTTGGTTGCTGCTCTGATCCTGGGAAGGGTTTAAATGTGGTACTTAGTGCAGGGATTAGGAGAGTGTTTAAACCTGAGTTTATCTAGGTCAGAACCATTTTCTGTGGAACTAGAGCAGAGAGCCATGATGGGGCCAGCAGATGAGTGTGGTAGGAAAGCTTCATGTAAGATGGACTTGTTCAGGTTCAGAGAGGGGCCATGAAGTTGAAGGAGAACTGGAGCACGCCCCCTGTGAAGACAGGCTGGGAGAGTTGGGGCTGTTCATCCTGGAGAAGAGAAGGTTGTGTGAGGAGCTCAGAGCACCTTCCAGAGTCTGAAGGGGCTACAGGGAAGCTGGAAAGAACTGTCACTACAGTTTTCTGCCAGAAACTCTAGTGACAGGAAACGGGGGAATGGTTACAAATTGAAAGAGGGGGATTTAGCTCAGATATTAGGGGGAAATTCCTCCCTGTGAGGGTGAGGAGCCCTGGCCCAGGTTGCCCAGAGAAGCTGTGAATGCCCCATCCCTGGCAGTGTCCAAAGCCAGGTTGGATAAAGGCCTTGAGGAGCCTGGTCTGGTGGGAGGTGTCCCTGCCCATGGCTGGATGTTGGGACTAGCTGAGCTCTAAAGTCTGTGGTTGAGTCTAAATATGATTCTGTGATCTTCCATGGCTGCTTTAGCCGGTGTGGGAACAGGCAGAGGAATCCCCAGCTGAGAGTGCAGGGAGACAAGGCTGATGAATGTGAGGATTTACCTCAGGGACAGGTCAAAGCCAGCCAGAGCTGCCTGTTGCCATTGTGCTGGTGCTGAAAGTGGAGGAAGGAGGGGTGCAGGTGGTGCCCAGACAAGTTGAAGCACAAAATGAAGCTGAAGCTCAGCCCCGGGTGAGCTCAGGGCCCCATGCAGGAGGGCACAGGGTGCCAGGGACACGCTGCCAGCAAGGCAGCAACGTGGGCATGGGGAGGGCACAGGGCAGCCTCACTGCAGGAAAACAAAGGCATTCCTCCAAAAAGAGAGGAGAGCAGGACATTTGGGGGAGGTGGAACATGACATTTCCTGCTTGGTGCTGGAAACTCCACGCAAAGCTGAAAATGGAAGAGAGGGAGAGCAGGTGCTGGGCAGAGCCCTGTGGTGACAGGGACATGGGGAGGGGGTGCAGCACAGCTCTGTGTCTGGGCTGGGAGCACAGGAACCATCCCTGAGCCCCACAGGAGCTGTCCCCTGTCACCACAGCAGGGAAGAGCTGTCCTGTCAGCTGCTGTGGCCAGGAGGAGAAGTGCTGGCCTCTCCCACTGCAGCGGGATAAAGGGAGCAGGGATGAGTTGTAGAGCTGAGGGGTGAGATGCCTTTATCCATGTTTATTTTGGGAAGCCATAAAAACTCTGAAGGGTTGGAGGATGGGAAGAGGCACCTCACTGTGGCAGCAGCAGGGAGGGCTCAGCTCCCAGCCTCACCAGGGCAGCACTGTCAGCGTTTTACTGCCAGTTCCTGCTGCCAGGGACCTTGTCAAAGGGTTAAAAGGCAATTGCTGCTGCCCCTGCCTGGGGAACAGTGGGGCAGTGACCATACACAGCAGTTGGGGGACACGAAAATGGATTTATCATTAGAGCCCTCTGCCTCCCTTCTGTCCTGCCCCGAGCCCCTGACAGGCAGTGGTTCCTCTCACAGAAGGCAGCACCTCTGCTTTCTATTAGGATGGAGCACTGCTCTCAAATGACATCCCACAATTTTTTATTTTCTCATAGAAGGTATTTTCAAGCTGTAGGACAGAGGGATTTAAAAGTAGCACAATCCCAGGCAAGGGTTAATGGACAGGCTAATGGTTGAACAAAAGGGCTAAAGCACTGACTCCTTTAATGCACAGAGCTGGAAGATTCTTGCAGGAGTCACACCCGAACAACTCAGCCACTGCCAGAGTCCATGGGAGCACTGAAACGTGGCATGAGAGAGTTGGCTCCGAGTACAGGCAAAAACTTAAAATCACTGAAAGAGTCAGGAAGGGACACCACAAGAGAAGAGTGGGAGAAGAAGCAGCCTAAGATGTGTGCAGTGACATGGCTGGGCTATCATTTAGTTCAGCCCTGTGGGCACAGAGAAAATGAACAGGCATAAAGGATGTTTTCACCCCTTTCCTCCTCTGTACTTTTCATCACCAAATCTGTGGGAAACTGAGTAGTCCTTTGAGGAAAGTGGCCTTTTCTTGTGGCAGTGGTCAGTCAGCTGTAGCTGTCAATGCCTTATGCTGAGTGCAACATGCAGTTCATGTCCTGGATGCTGCTGGAGCTTTAATCTGTTCATTTTTAACATACATAAAATTTAGGGGTTTGGGGTTGTTTTGTTCCCCCAGAACATCACTGCCAGTGGGCTGTCCCACAGGATGACCTTCACAGCAGGGACTTCAAGGATTTTTGTGGTACCTGGAGAAGGCTGAGGGTGCAAACAGGGTTTGGTCACCTGTCTGCAGGCAAGGTTCAGGTGGGTGCAGAAATGACCTATTCAGGAACCAAAGTGGTCCTCAGGTAGGAGTGAACATTGGCTGCTGGAGGGGGAGTGAGCCACCAGAACAGCCTCATTTGGGCTGTGAGGAAATCCAAGGATAACAACTGGGAGTCACAGCTGCCACATGTTTGGGGTTTTTGGGGGTGCAGGTGGGAGGGTGAAGGGCTTTTCAAGAGTAGTAGCACTAGGCAGGGGATCCAGTGCAATGTGGTAAGGGCATCTGCTCTGGTTCCAGTAGTTGAAGACCTCCTTAAAGGTCATAGGTGAAGATCTGGAGATGTATTCCAGGGGTTCAGGAACTGCTGGCAGGCTTGGGGCAGACTTACAGCTCCGAATTTATGTGCAGGACTTTGTTTTGAGATGCCAGTGTCATCTCTGCTGTCCCAGATTAGATGGTGATTTAGGGATGTATCCATTGCAAACAGAGCAGCTCTCCCAACTCCTCTGTTGGGCACCAGGAGGAAGGAGGAGCAGGGAGGAGCTGGCTCAGCTGGCACAGGAGAGCAAATTATTCCAGCCCTGCCACAGCACAGCAGCTGCTGGAGTCCCCTGGGCTGTGAGAAGCTTTCAGGAGCACAGCAGCTCCTCACAGCTTTCCCTGAGTCCTGTTGGAGAGCCCAGGGCAGGGCTGGCTGCTCACCCACACCCCTTGGGGAGGGCAGGCAGCAGGAGCTGGGAATGTGTTGGAGAGGGTTTAGAGCTGCTGCTCTTTAGTGCTCTGCCCATCTTGTTACCTCCTGATATTTCCCAGACTGGTGCAACCCTGGAAGCCTCATGAGAGCACCCAGAAAGGTTTGTTTTTAGGTGGCAAAGTGATTGTAATTATGCTGGAGGAAGCAGAAGTGCCTGGGCAGCCCAGGGATGCTGATATGCAGCCATCAGATAAGAGTGAGGATATCAGATACCTGGCTGGGAGATTTAAAAATAAAAAATTAGCTTCAGTGACAGGTTGAGGGGGTGTAATGTTACTGAGAAGTAGCAGTGTGGGCTCAGCCCAGGGGTGCCCCATGGCACACGTTTGGCATCAAAATACTGAGCTTTGGCTGAGAACCAGCCCACAGCAGATCCTGGGCAGATGGACATCTTAGGAGAAAAATACCTCAGCTCCACATGAATTTGGTTTCCTTCATCATCATCCATTCCTGCACTCAATGCAATGAGATTTTAGTATTCCTAAACATGGATGAGGGGAATTGCTGTGTCTGTGTGCACTGAACTGTTGTAACCATGTGATTCCAAGTCAAGTTGCAGCCTCACATTTAAATCCTGCTTCAGCATCTTCATTCTCAGGGGGAATTTCTTCACTGAAAGGGTTGTCAAGCAATGGAAGGGGCTTCCCTGGGTGGTGGTGGTGTCACCCTGAAGTGTTCAAGAAACAGCTGGATGTGGCCTTTAGTGCTGTGGTTTGATTGCTGTGGTGGTGTTTGGTCAAAGGTTGGACTTGATCTTGAAGGGCTTTTCCAACGTTAATGATTCTGTGATTTTTTGATCTTTCAGCTTTTACCCATGTTTTCCAGTCAGAATTTCTACAGGGTTGTCTCTAAGACAGTAACAGACATTTCCCCTGTAAGAGAAAAATTAAAAGATCAGGGTGAAAAATACCAGTTTTTGTGAGAAGCGTCTTAGTGGTACAAGAATACCATTTTTTTAAAGGAAGCAAATGAAGAAGTAGAGAAGCAAATTCTGGCAGGGCAAAAGTCTGGGGAGGCAAAAAATTGACTGAGTGCTTGGTAAAGCCCCCTCAGTTCTGTTAGCAGAGAAATAATGTGTGTGTCAGTAAGTGATGGTACCTTTGAAAAGCTGCTTCAGCAGCTACAAAGTGAAAAGCAAAGGTGGAATGAGTTTTCCAGCACCGAGCAAAATGAGTTGGCAATTATCATAAGTGCAACTTCAGTTCCTAATTTTCAAAATCAGTGCAAAATGCTGTTTACAGAGCTCGATGGAGCCTCTAGCAATTAGGGCTGTGTTATGAAGAATGCCATGGCTAATGCTCTCTATGGCTTATTTACACAACCACGAGATGGGAGAACATAAGACAGCATATGAATGAAGTGCTGCTGTGTTTGAATAGGTGTTTGATTGCCCTGTGTGTGCCAGGAGCTGCCTTTTTCAGCTCTCCCTGGTGTTTCTCCACCTCCAGTCCTGCTGGCGCCTGCAGGGTAGGAGCCCCAGCCCCTGCCAGCACAACCCATGGCTTCCTTCCCTGGGGTCGTGGCCACGAGATGTTTTGGGTGTGATGCTGGACTCCACTGAGCTGTGCATTAATGTGGAAACTGCGCTAGAAAAATCAATTTGGCCTCCAGCATGGAAACATTCCCAGCCCCTGTGCTCGTGGGAAGGCCGGTCCCCTGCCCTCAAACCACCTCCTGTCCCCCAGCAGTCCATCCCAGGGGGGCTGGGGGTCACAGGGGTGGCCACTGCAGAGGTGCTGGCTCCTGAAGGAGGGTGCTGGGCCAGCTCAGCTCCTTCTTCTCTTGCTGCTCATCATCAGCCAGGCTGACTGGTGCTGCCAGGAAAATGAGGAACGTGGTGTTTTCCCACACACATCTCTGAGAAAGGGTCTTGGAAGGAGTGAGGAGGTTTGTGCTGGTGGATTTTGGTACCTGGAGAGAGGATAGAGGGGTGGAGCATCTTGCTTCAGTGTTTCCTTTCCTGCCTGCCAGTGATTACCCACATCTGGAGTTTCTGCCCAGGAGCCCCTGCACTGCAGGGATGGTGGGTGCAGGGCAGCAGTGCATGATGTGAGTTTAAAAAGTGAGTTTTTCTGTGGCTGAGGAGAAAGGACGTGCATTTCTTCTCATCTTCCAGAAGCTGGGTGGTGTGACTGCTTTTGAAAAACTTGAATACACAGAAAAAAAAAAATCTCACATAGAGAGGAAGTGCTGCTCATTGCTCTGTGTCTTTTTTTTTGCACCTCCTTCCTCTTCCAGTTTGTTTGGCAAGCTAACTTGCTTGAGATCTGCCAGAGAAGAAGCCCTCTTTCTCTCTATTCTGGCAAATCTCTTCACTTCTTGAATGTCTCCTGTGCCTTATTTGTGTGCTCATTTTGGTGCTTTTCAGTGGCTGTGCTCATCTCTCCTTCTCCAAATATCTCTCTTTCTCTTCACATTTATCTCCATGCTGTCACTGGCAAACATCCCTAGTGCAGCCTTTCTATTCATTGACACACTCCTTGTGTCTCAGCCACACTCATCACCTTCTCTTGGTGGATTTAATGCTCAAAGGGGAGGAAAAATTTGGGTTTGAATAATAAGTTGTCATTAGGAGAAACTTCCAGACCAAAGTATAACATAAAGCAAATAGCTCAATACTGTAGGTAGGTCTGTGCCTGTCACTGATAATGGCAAATCCACTGGGATACAAGAAAAATAGTTCTTCTTAAAACAGGCTTTTATTTGTCTTGTTGTGAGGTGATTCATTTGTTTGGGCTGTCTGAGAAAGCATTAAATGTCTTTAAAGTTTTAAAAACTGAAGGCATAATGTCCTTCCAATGCTCCTCCACCTTAGTCCCCATTACCAAAATGCTGTTTTAAATGTTGGTTTGACTTGAATTACTTTGTGGTTCTCTGCTTGTTTTTTTTCACATTTGCCTCTTGCCATGATAAAATGCTCTGGGTCATCACTTCCCTGCCACAGAGGGAAGTGTGGAAGTCTTTCCCTCCTCTGCCTCCCTTCTTTGTCTCCCAAGGTTATTGACCAGTGGTTTTTGGGTCAGCAGAGGAAAAAAAAACTGTGGTCCAATTAACAGAAAATGAACTAGAATGAGTTGCATTTTTTTTTCAGTGAAACCTCATTCACATTTTCTGCTTTCCTTAAAGTATTTGTTATACCTAGTTGGATGGCAGGTTCCCCTGAGCACAGTTCATCTGATCTGATGTGCAGGAGCACAGAAGACCTCGTGCCTTGGGGTCCTCTGCCCTGCCATGCTCCCTTAATTCAGCTGGAATTGGAGGACCCAGTGCTGCTTTGGGTGATAACAACCTTTCCCTGTTTCTTCTCTTTGTAATTTCTTTCATCTTCTCTGGGAGCACCACGGGGAAGTTTTTCCACTGGCGCCTCTCCAGCTGCAGTGGCTTTGAGGGAAGAGTTGAGGGAAGAGTTGAGGGAAGAGTTGAGGGCAGAGTTTCTCTTCCCTGTCCCAAGCAGCTGAAGCAGCCCCTGGCAGTGGGGACATCCCTGGGAGCAAACAGGGCTGGAGCTGCACCATCCCAGCTGGGGAAAGGTGTCCTCCTCCCTGCCCCTGGGCAGCTCTCCAGCCCTCCCTGGCTGCTCACCAGTCCTCCCTCATGTCAGGTCAGAAAACACTACTGTCTCCTTTTCTGGAGTGAGGAATTGTCCCTTGGGAAGGAGTCTGGGATCTCTCTGGTCCTCTGAGAGAAATGACTCAACTCCAGTAAACACAAGGGAGTGAGGATGGTTAGAAGGAAAAACAGAGAGAGCTGTTTGGGGTAAGACATCAAGACAATGCAAATCCTTTATTTTTTTGCATGGTAGTTAATTTCTCCAAAAACTCAAGAAGGACACTAGAAGACAGGAGGAGGGAGTGTTTCCTGAGCCGCCTTCTCCCAGTTTCAGCAGGAGGAGAGCAAATTCTCTGAGCCCAAGATTTCCAAACCCTAAAAAGCAAACAAGGAGCAGAACAACAATCTTGGACCATCCTGACCCTGTGAGAGGAGAGAAACCTGTATCAATCCATGTACAGCCATTGAAAGCTGTTTCAGATGTTGAAACAAAAAGTCTCTTGAGGGTACCAGCCCTTGAAAATTAAACCAGATGCATTTTTGCCTGATAACTTGCTTCTGATTATGATGAAAGTTTGTTCTGAATGAACATTTCCAGGCATGCAACGTGGCTAATCTGGCAAACCAGCACTTTAATAGATCTGGGATCTCAAAGTTCCCATGTGCCATTACACAGTGTTCCCTCCCTCCTACTCACAACTCTGATGTTAGGATGGTTTCTTTGGATCAGGATAAGGTTATTTCCTTCAAGTTAGGTTTGGTTTGGGGTTTTTATTCTCCAAAAGGAGATATCAGTGAAAAATTAGGGTGTTTCCTTGAGAAGACAGTGAGTCATTAGTAGCTATGTTGCAATAGTTTTATTCATAAATATTGTAAAATTATTCACATCTTTAATTTTACAGACACTGCAAAACCTAAGACTCCTTTTCAACTGAGGAAGATGTTTCCTTGGTCACGACAAGTGGGCACCTGACCACAACCTGGGACATCACCCCAGGAGCCCAGTCCTTGTTCCTGCCATTCCTGTGACATTTGGAGTTCCCTTGGGCTGGACCAAATCACACTGGGCCAAATCTCTGGTGTTGTGTTTGGGGAGGAGTGTAAGAAGAAGGATCCTTGTCCTGCTGTGTCCTTGCACTCCCTACCCTCCCTGACATGGGGGATTCCTCAGTAGTCACCTCTCCTCAGGCTCGTGACATCTTGCAAGGCTGACCTCACCTGGGAAAACCCTCCCATGCCTGTGCCCCCCCAGTTATCCTGTTCTTCTCTGCACTGTGCTGAAACCCCAACTCTTTCCAGGCTCCCCTGGCTGCCTGAGCTCCCTGGAGCCTCTGCTCTGCTTCTGGTTTTCTCCCCATGAAGAGCATCTGCCCTGGATGGAATCACACACACCCTGAGCAGGGCTCCTCACTTCCACCCACTGGGTGCTATTTCCACCCATTTTTCACCATCTTTACTACCAAACAGCACCAAAGTCTTAGTGCACGACCCCCACCCTCCCTCATGTGCTGCTTGCTCTCTCAGAGGGGAGGCTGGGGTGGGGTTTACCTGATTTTAGTCTTAACAGAGTCACTTAAGCTCTTACTCCTCTTTCTTCTTTGAAACGCCGCCTGCGACTGTCATTGCAAAATACTGATTTCTTCATTCCTTGGGCTGCCTTGCACTGAGATTTCCTGCTGGCCTCAGCAGCTCTCCTGGCAGCCTCTCTGCCTCTGATGTGTTTGAGAAAGGGTTCATTGTCAGCCTCCACGCTGTTAGCAAGTCACTCCTTGGATTTCTCTTCTGGGGCTGCCTTACTGTAGCCTTGCATCTCATTTGCCTAATTTCTGCATCTGATTCCTCCTTTTTGAAGGGTGTCTGTTTGGTTAGAATTGCTCCCTTGTGCTGCTGTTTAGCCACCTGGGGTGTGTGTGTGTGTATTTTTTATTTATTGTCAGTACACATTTACTGAGAACTTCTAATGTGGTGTCTTTAAAGAGATCCCACTGTTGTAGGGCTCTTCAAGAAAAACTTGGGCAGAGATCACAGCAGATCCCACTTTCCCATTGGGCTCCATATATGGCTTAAAAAGATATGAAGCAGCTGTTCCTGCAACCTGCAAATCCAGCCTCCAAAAGTTTCCCTCTGGGTGAGTTCACTCCTCTGCCAGGGAGCCATCCCTCCATCCTTGTCCAGCAGCAGGAGGGGATTTGGGGGCCTGCACCTGAGGGCCTTTGCTCCCACCTGCCCCAGAAGAAGCTGGCCAGTGTCTCAGAGTGTGCTCATGGATCTGGGTCTGCAGCAGGGAAAAGAAGGAACCTGTGGTCACAGCTTTCTCAATAATTCTTAATTTTTGCCTCTGCAGTACTGAGAGTCTTCTCTCCTTCAGCTCAGCCTGTGTTTCTATCAAATTTATGAACAATCCCTCTCATGAAATCCCATGAACATGGACACCTCAGGGAATGACAGTCTTTTGAAGGCTCTGATCCACTTAGAAAAGTCCTGTTTTTTTCCATGTCTTTTGACCTTTTATACTTCCTCTTCGATCTGCCAGTGCTGAGGGGTTTGACTTTTTTTTGATAAATACATACATTTTTTGCTGGCACCTCAAGGTCATATTTGTACTCCTGTCCTCCATTCAGAAGCTCCTTTTTCCTGCCCTCCTTCCCCAGTAATTGTATCTTGCTGCACATGCCATCCTCCAGTCATGCAAAAGTTGTATTTTTAGACAGCTCTGCTTGGCTCCAGCCTAGGGACGTGCAACCACAAAGTTCAGCCAGCCCTTCCCTGGGGCTGGTAACCCCAGAACTCCTGCTGGAATAAAAGTCAAACTGCTCAACTTTGGGGAGCCTTTCCCTAAGCACTTTGACAGAACAAGTCTTGGTGCAGAAAGCAGCTGCTTTTGTAGGTTTTTCTGGTCATTTTACTCACAGAATGCAACAAGACCACTTCCTGCAGGTTTGTTTTTTTCTTTCACACCCTGTAGACACAAACTCCTGTCAATATTTGCTCCCAGTCAGTGCAGCCATTTGATGGAAAGTCCCCATCACCTCTGGCCCTGTTCCTCAGGCAGCTGCTCCTGTCCTCTGACACCTGGGAGGTTTCATCCTGTGCATCCCTCGTGTGACAAAGGCAGCCCATGGGGGCCTCTGCCGGGTGGGAAGGGACAGGCAGAACAAGCAGTGAGGTGAGTGGAAACAGGAAGGGATGAGGAATTGATTCCCTGAAATCTGGACAATTGTTCCCATCCCTTCTCCACCTGCTGGAGAGATTCCCATTTTGAAACACCAGCACTGATGCAGTGACTCCTTTCAGGGGTGTCTGGAATGGTGACAAGTGCGCTCCATATATGGCTTGGTGTTTAATCCCAGCATTTGACCCCAGCAGCATCATTGTTCCAGCACCTTTCTCCTCTTGTCCTTAGCAGTGCCTGAACTGTACAAAAATCCCTGCCTTGTTCTGCTTTGTAGAAATAGTGCAAACACAAGAAAGGCACTTTATTTTCTCCATCTTCAGGTGTTGGGGGAAAAAAAAATGAGTAAATGTTTACAGCTGCTCCAGCCAGAGCAGAGTGAACACCCAGAGGTGATTTTCTCTCTTATTCTTTCTGCACCAAGAATGTGAACAGAGGGAGGTTTCAGTCCCTGAGAAGAGTCCCTGAATTATTCCAAATGTCTTGATAATTTTTTTCAAAGCAAGAAAACCCACTATTTTCAGGCATCACTAGAGGAATGAATCTGACAAGCCCTTATCCAAATGAATGTTTAAATTTTGAAAGGGGAAAAAAAAAAAATCCCCTGTGACTGACAAGGTCCTTTTTAAACACATAAGATGCTGAACCTTGCATGACATTTCTGTGGGTGTTAAGTCTAAAGAGCTATCTTTGCATGCAATGTAGCAAATGAACTGTGCAAGGCGAGGGCTGTAGCTCTGTGCATCCTTGCTGAGTAGTACTAGAGCACTGTGAAACCTGACAAGCTGCTTCTTTCAAACCTGCATGTCCCCAGGGAACAGGCTGGTGTATTCTTGCTCTTCAAACACCTGAAAAGTTTGTTCTAGACTAACTATTGTCATTTATACTGGATGTTGCAAGGAATAGATATTGTGGGGTTTTGTGGAAGAGCAGAAAGGTAGAATGATGCAAGTAAAGCTGTGACTGCAACAAAACTGTTTGAAGATCTTTATCAGGTGTCCCTCCCTAGTTTTCCACCTGTCTTTTCTTTCCTCTTCACTTTTTCTGGACTTTTGGATCATCCTCACCCTTCCCTGGGGTCTCTTGTCAGTTGTTCAGGTCATCCTAAAACCCCACTGCCCCCACTCTGGCTGAGACCATCCCCCTGTGCAGGAGAGCAGATGTGTCTGCCCATATTCTGTAATCCATAAGGCAGAAACAGTGGATGCCTCTCCCAGCCCCCCAGCCTGGGGTAGCTTCTTCATTTAATTTTCCTTTCCCTGAAATTCCTGTTTGTGTTTTTGCAGTTTCAGGATGGCTACCAAGCTCCTTTCAGTGCTGAATTAGGGGAACAGAGGGTGCAGTAGCAGACAGACTCACCTGTTAATCAAATTAATGTGTCTTGGGGAGCCAATTCAGAACACCACAGAGCTGCTTCTTGTGATTTCATAACATCTCATGACACTCAATATTTTTGTTAAAGCTCCACCTTCCAGATTCATGGGATGATAGGAGAAGCTGAGGAAGAATTAGCAATAAAGCATCTAGAGCACCTGGCTGTAGAGAGTAATTGGCAAATGGGACCCAAGTGCATCCTAAAGTCTCAGCAAACCAGAAAGCAAATAAAAAGCACCTGCAAACAACTGATGTTGGCCGAGCTTGCTGGAAAGATGCATGAAATGTGCTTGACTGGCTGCTCCTGTGGACTGGAGCTGTTGAGTGGTGGTTCCAGGTTCTCAAAAATGCCACAATGTTCTCTGGGTAGCCCTTTGTGGGAAGCTGGGAGCTGGCAGGGAAGGGGATGTGTGTGTGTGTGTGTGTGTGTGTGTGTGCAAAGTGTGGCAAGAAATTATCACCCACAACAGCAATGGAGTGGGAAATCTGAATCTCCAACCCCCCAGGATGTGTAGCAGCCTCAACCCCCTGAGAAAGGACAGTGTCAAAATAAACTACAAATCAAAATAAGGCAAAAAATACAGTTTTACAAACCTCTTGATATGAAAACTTTAAAAATATGTGGGACATAGGGCACTAAGACACCTGATAAGCAGCTGGGCATAAAGGCAGCTGCAAACTACCCAGAGATAAAAGGAGGTGCTGAGGCTGCCTGGGAGATTGGTGGAAGATCTCTCCTGCCATTCTTGTTCTGCTATGGAAACAGTTGAAGTTGTTACCAGGAACAGTTTGCAAAAGCTCAAACAAAGCCACTGACAGAAATAACTCGAACACAGAGGGGAAAAAATTGCTTGAGAGTTCTTTTGGGAAGGATTAGGTTTTAAATAATTGCCATTTATAAGTTAATTTCACATCCTTTTGGAGCTTGGCCTACTAGGATTTGAAGGCTTGACTGAAGCTGGCAGACAGGGTGGGCACTGATTCCAGAGTTTGACTGCCAAGAAAAAGGAAAATATTAAGAGTAAAAATTGGCAATTCTGAAAAAAAAAAAAAAAAAAAAAAGAGGCCAGGGAAATATAGGGAAATGAGATTTAGTTTAGGAAAATTATTGTTCTCTGAGCCATGGACTGATTTTATGGCTGACTTATTAGTCACAGTTTTACATGAGCCTGGCCTTTGTAATCAATGTCTGCAAAGAAACTGGCAGAGAGCACAGCTCCCATTGCTTTAATAAATTGTAAATCCACAATTTCGTTATTTTTAATCATGAATGGTTTTTTTTATTTAAATTCGCATCAAAGTCTATTAAAAGCAGTGGGGAGACTCCTCTCAGCTTTAACAACTTTGAATCAAGCCCTGCAAAAATAGATGCTACGTGTCTCGAGGCTTCTGCTGCAGCCTTGCAAAGTAAAACCACAGCTCTTCTGCTTCTGACCTCCAGCGAGTCACTAGGAGTTACCAGGGCCTGTGGGACACCTCCCTGTCCCTTTGCCCAATGCTGGGCCATTCCTGAGGGATCTGGGCTTGCTCCTGGCATTCTCTGCTGAGCACACACATCCTCTCTGTGTTTCCTCTGCGTTTCCAGCACAGTGTGGGATAATCTCTGCAGGAAAAGGGGCCCAGAGGAAAAGAGACACCCAGCTCTCAGGTAAACCCACACCCCAAGAGATTGGAATGCAGACAGATTAAAGAAAAACTGATGGAACCAGGTTGTTAGACAGCTTTGTGCATCTCAGTGAAGGACATGCTTTTCTTTCTGGAAGAGAGCCATGATGTAGAAATAGACTGAAAGCAGGAAAGAGGGCTGCAGCTGTAGCTGAGGCTGTATATTTAAACCTCTTTGCTGTCTGACCATCTGGGCCTGCAGCTAAACTTACCTACAAATTATTTTCAATGTTTCTACATCTTGAGAGGTAAAAGGTGCACTTGATACTTTATGCCAGGAAGAAAGGCAAAATAATTGTCCTGAGTCAGATTTCCCCTGTGTCAGACCTTTGTGTGGTTTTGGATGCCCAACCTGTTTAATCAGGTTTCTCCCACACCTGCCTGGAACCCCAGGCTGGATGCTCTGCGTGCACAGAGCCCCTCACAGCCAACAAAAAATCTGGATTTGCATTCCTTCTCTGTACAACACAAGTCAGAACAACCCCTGGCAATACAAACGCACTCACGTCTTTTTCTGCCTTTTCATTTTTAACAATTTTTTTTTAACCATAGCTAGAAGAAGACTCTTTCCATGATGAAAATTCTTGTGGATGATCCAGAAAGCCTCGTTTCTCACTCATCTCAGTCAAATTTGCTCAGTGACTCCTGCATGCCTGGATCCCAGGAGAAAGCCCCAAACCCAGGTGAGGTCTGTCTGACCCCTACACATCAGGGAAGGTTTGGTGTGGGCTTCTGACACCTCACAGGGAGCTCACATAAGGGGGACTGACAGATTCTGGGTGAGAAAAGTTGTGTTTTGTCATTTTTGCAACCATCTCATGCAAAATGAGGCACCTGGATCTAGCCCTGGTTTGACAACTGCTGTGAAATGAATTCACCACCCCAAATTTTAGATGCCTGACTCACTCCTTTGGGGACTGGCTTACCAGTTCCTCCTGTGGAAGGCACATGGATGAGGGTGGCTGTAGCTCTTACTGGTCAGAGCTTAGATCTCTCCGGCTCTTGGGGGTTGACCCAGCACCTACAGTGGAATATTGAGTTTTTGACAAGTGTTGTTGGGCTCGGTGTAAATTATGTTTCATCCTCTGCCTGTGTTCCTTCTCCTCTTAAGGTAATTTTTCCATTTGAATGGTTTTGTGCAAATTGTTTGTCCACCTTAGATAGACTAATGTGAAAATATCTGCTGAACAATCCCATCCCAGAGCTGGGTTTTTTTCTCATCTTAAACCAAAGCCCTGTATTAGTCTCCGACTACTGTCCATTGACTTGGGAAAGACTAGGAGCAAATATATTTGGGGATTAGAGAAATTAAGTCTCAAGAGACATGGAACCTTTCAGCTTTTTAATGCATTTGATTGTGTCTTTCTGTTCTGTGTGCCATTGAAGTAATAAAATTAAAATATTTTATAAAAGTGACCTGTGATGGGTGATGGTACAGAACTGATCTGGTCATTCAGTTTGTCTATGATTCTTAGCACATTAAAAAAAGCCACAGTGAAACTCTTAAATGCTTCCATCCATCCATCCATCCATCCATCCATCCATCCATCCATCCATCCATCCATCCATCCATCCATCCATCCCATATTATTTATATATCATTTCCATCAGAAAGAGTTTCTTGGCAATAAAAATCCTCTGTCTAGCTGGTTGTGAGCATCCTGCCTTGCTTTTCAACAAATGGCATGGGAAACTCTTCCAAGGCCAAAACATGTGAATGAGATTTATTAATCCTGTGGCCCCTTGTCAGTCATGACAATGTGAATAATCCATAAACCATACATCATGTGTATATCCCACGTAACAAATGCATCTCTGGGAGATGAATAATAAATCCCACGTGCACTCTGCTCCCTCCTACACCGAGAACACCCCGGATTTGGGGCAGCTCTTTCCAACCACCCTGGCTCCTTCTCGCTTCCCGCGCCGGGAGGGGGCTGACACTGCCCCAGTCCTTGGCAGGGACAGCTCCCGTGTCAGAATTTGTCACTGTATCTGCAGTCAGGGTAGCGGTAGGCGAAGCGGGAGTCGCAGGAGCGCAGAGGTTTCAGGATCCCTGCCAGCTCTGCCATGGCCTCGCTGGCACCGCCGTCGTCGCCGAGGCCGCGGGCGCAGCGCTGCAGGAAGGCGTCGATCCTCTCCTGCACGGGGGGCAGGAACTTCCCCGACAGCAGCCTCGGCAGAAGGTCTTGACACACCATGATGAGGCTGTGCTTCTCCCTGATGGAGTCACAGGACACAAATGCAGCCTGGCAGTCCACAGTCAGGCAGCTGAAGATATCTTTATACTCCTGTTGGCCATCGATCAGCTGGCTCCCTGTTGGGGACAATTAAACCGCTTGTTAGAAACATAATAGTGAGCTCCTGGACAGTCAGAGATATCTGTGCCTTTGTGTTAACATGGGGGTTGTTGCTGTCTAAAGGATGTGACCACCTTTCAGTACAAATTGCTCGGTGCTGAAGCTGTGTCTATGCGCCAATTTTCTCGCTCCTGAAATATGTATATTTTTCTGAATGACAGAGCTCTTCAGAACTGCCTGTCAGAGGAACTGGAGATGAGTCTGTCGAGTCAAGCTGATGCAGAAAAAAATGAGAATTGGAGTACAAATCTAAAATGTGGAGCTCCTACAAAGAACTACCACAAATAGTCAGACCTGTAATTTTTTCCATGTTAACCAAAATCATTACATTGCAACAACAGCTCATCTAGCTGAAGTCAAGTTAACAGTCATAGCTGTTGGGATAAGAAAAGGAAATCCAGTGGAAAATTTTCTGACAGCTGCTTCTGAATATTCTGAATACTCAGCTGAATGTGTGAGCTGAGGAAAAACCTTTTGAAAATCTGAATATTCAAAATGAAACTGTTAAATTATTGGATGAATAGTCTTTGACTAGCTCTACTTGCAGGAGTACACCAATGTGAAAATTGAATACTAACATTTGATTTTATGTAAAAGCAACAAAAGGGGGGATTTTGTTATTATTGTTATAAATAATAATAACCATTATTAGTCAATGTGATAAATGCACAAAGAAAGGATCCAGTTTGACCCACTACTGAGAAAAAATGAAATTACAAAATGTCTGCTTGCAAATATTGACATTTGCGTGGCAAAAGTTTTAAAAGGAAGGCTTCAAATGTGAGCATTCAGCACACTGTGCACACTGAAAGCTGCTGCCAGCTACAGAGTGGCCACCAAACCACCGACTGCACAAACAAAACACCCATCGCCTTCCCAGCTCAGAGCCAGGATGGTGAGTGTCTCTGTGAATTTCTCATCATTTAATTTAGAAAAAAAAACAAAACAAAAAACAAAACCAAACAACCAAAAAAACCCAAAAAGAGGCAGCAGTAGAGCCAAGAGTAGAAGGGGAAAGATTTGTCTGCCCTGCCTCCCGAGCCCTCCCGTGACAGATGCGCGGCCACGGAGCCCGCTGAGTACCTTCCTCCCTGTCGATGATGCCCAGCGTGCTGGCATCCCGGATGAACAGATGCCCATTGCTGAACACGCCGAAGGTGCCAGAGTCCACGTGGGTGAAGTAGAAGAAGTAGTTGAGGTCGTTGGTGGCCATGGAGCGCAGCACAGCCAGGAGCTGCAGGGCCAGGTCTGCGGCCACCTCGGGCGCCGCGCCGAAGAAGTCGCGCAAGGGCCGGGTGCTGGCGCTGACCACCAGGCGCCCACAGGAGCCCAGGTACCGCGGGAAGGGCCAGCCCTCCACGTCAGGGAAGATCTGTGGGGAAGAGCAGGAATGGGGGGATCACCCCTGCCCTCTGCCCATGGACAGCCTCCCTCTCAGAGTGCCCTTTCTGGCTCCAAGCAGCAGGGTTGTGGTTTGGTTTCCAAGTCAGTCTGCAATCCTTCCTCGCCCTATCCAGCCTCAGCAGCTGGGAAAGGTACTTACTACCCCACCCTGGAGGAGTTAGGATGCTTTCTTTTCTTACGGTTCTTTTTTGTAACAGAGGAAGAATCTGGTATTTCGAGACTTACTCTGTAAGAGAGACTAACTGGAAAGTCCAAGATAATAATAGTTTTCAGATTCATGAAAATTTTAGCCGCAGAACAGCTAATTTTAGGTTTCTTTGATGGGTCCCTCATGAGTGCTGAACAGATGAAGTCACAGCTTGGAGTTGAGGTAAGGCTAAAGCAGTTTTTGCTAATTGGAGGGAACTGCCAGGCTCATTTGTAAGAGACTCTGCAGTCTCAGGGGCAGAAGTGGTGGGTGTTGCTCCAGTGGAGACACCTGGGCTGGGCTCCCTGCATCCCTGCAGCTCATGCCAGCAACACAGTTATCCCAGGTGGAAACCAAACTGTGTGACTGCTGAGCTATGCCAGCACAAAGCTTTCTGTCATTTGCATTAAAGCTCATCTGTGTCCCCAGCACCTCAGACCCTGCCAAGCCATTATGAACTCATCCAGTTTCATGTTTAAGGTTACTTCTCCCTTCTGCTGTGAAGGCATTCTGGGCAACCATGTAAAATCTAGCTTTTTCTCTTTGGCATATTTCTCTCATCTCTTCAAGTTGTGTTCCCATGTCTTCAGAATGCTAAGGGCCACAGCTTCATGTCCCAGTGACTCATAACTGGAGTGGCTGAATGACCCCCAGGAGCCTCCCAGAGCACGAGCACCATTCCCCCTCCCTGGGGCCACACAGAGCCCTGTGAGTTGCTGAGTGCAGCAGTGGCCTGGGGCCGGGGATGGATGGTGCTGTCACTGCCGTCTTGTCTTCATGGAATCATGAAGGGTTGCAAGAACCAGCAGTGAGGACTAAAGGTGGGATGGGAAAAGGTGAGGATTCTGCCTTGGAAACATATGGAAAGAGAGGAGCTGCATGCCAGGCAGGTCAGAAGGGGTCCAGGGGAAGGGTGTGATGCCTCCCAGATCACTGCCTTCAAACCCAGAGTTTTAAAACCCAGAGCCAATTACCAACAGCAGGTGAATGAAAATACAGCACTGGCACGTGGAGCATGGGAAATCATGCTCTTTCTCTTCCAGAAACAGGCTGTGATTTTATGTAATGCATTTGCAGTGCAGACCTAACACTTTGAAGTATTGGGGATGTGTAAAACCCTGGATTTTGCAGCGCTCTACTGCAATAACGCACCTGGGGTTCCCTATCTCTCCCCAGCCTCACACACTGATGCAGGGAGCACCTCATGATCCTGCCTGGCTTCAGCCACCCAACCCCATAGAAGAAACACACTTTTTGAAGGCCAGGGAGCTGACAGAGGCCAGGGCTGGGACTCTCTGCCCCTGAGGCTGGCACACGCGAGGGTTTGCTTGTGAGGGGTTGTGGGGTGGTGTTTCAAGCTGGGGCAGGCTGGCACGTACCTGTAGGAGGATGGGGTGTGAGTTCACTGCCAGGGTGTACAGCAGGCGCAGCTTGTCCCGGTCTGTGAGGTGATCCATGTAGATGCTGCCGGCGTCCGGCACCTCCGCGTAGCGCCGCACGATCCTGTCCAGGAGGCGCTGGGATGGGCAGCGCAGCAAGGGGCTGGGCAGGCCCTGTGAGAGGGGAAAACCCAACAGGGATGTCTGATTCCAGCCTGAGACGTTGCAATGTGCTTGGGTCATGCTGGGGGTATACATGCACCTCTGTGCTCTGCCCACTGTGCCCCTGCTTGCTGCGGCACAGCTCCAAAGGATGTGGCATCTCAGCCTTCCTAGGAGAGGACCTGTGCCATCCAAAAATGCCATTTCCCAGCTCAGGTTTCAAGAATGGCCCCCATTCCTGTGCACTGTTAAGCTCATATTCCCCCAGCTGCACACAGCACCACATCTCTCCACACCATGGGACTCTTCCCTCTGCCTGGGTTTCCAGCCCTGGCATTCCTGGTGGAGGCCCTCCAGTTGTTACGACAGTGAGTCACTTCCCTTGTTAAATAATCCTCGGATCACTTCGTTATTTGCTTAACCTGAGAGCAGCTTTCTTGGAAATACTATTTGCTAAGGTCAGTAAACATGCTTTAAAAATGTAAATAAACATTGTGTGTGAGTATAAGCACAGGATATGTTCTCTCTCTGATAAACTCATGCATTAACTATCAAAACCAAATAGCCTGTGTTTATTTTTTGTAAATACCAGCAACACATAGAGAACTGTTGGGCTAATGGAGTCAATTATCACTGTATTTCACCCTTCAGATTTGGAGGTTTGGCTTGTAAAATTGCATGAGCAATCTATTGCTGGGATAAACGGTATAGAAAATTATACCTTCATAGTCAAAAATGGCCTTTGTTTATTTTTCAGTTAATCTTCCTTAATAGCCAAGGAGAGTTTATATATGGAGGGTTGCCCACAGTGGCACAGAAGCACTGCCCTGACATGCCTCTGCTGGGGAAAGGAATCAGGGTTTTTAAGCCTCTTTATTAAAAATTATCTCGGTAGCCAAATTTGCTCTTTTGAGTTCTGTTTATAATTTGATGGCTGTGAGATGTGCTTCAGAGGAAAGGGAGGTGGAGCTCACGTTGCTCCCTGCCATCCTTCATGCTGAGAGCAAAGATGTGACGCAGCATCTCCCCAGGTCACGTGGGAGCTCTGAGGCAGGTCCTTCCCAGCCCCTCCTGTGCGAGCTGTTCATTTGGCATAAAACACTGAACCACCCAGCCGTGACAAAGAAATAAAGGAACATGGAAAGGATGAGTAGGACACTTTCCCAGCTGGAGGAGGAAAGGGGGGACTAGATGTCCCATGTCTCTTCCTCTGCATCCCTGTTGGCCTCGGTGAGATTGCAATCACTCCTTCCTTGGCCATGAGTTGTGCAAAACAAGTCCAAAATGTCAATAGCTGGTCAAAACTACCTGAGAAACTCAACCACAACTGAAGTGCTGTTTCACAAAAATCAAAAATCATTTCTTTCCAAAAAGAATAAAACATTTGTCAAAAATAATTCTACTCAGTTCCTGTTGAAAGTCTTCATACACTCCTCTCCTCTGGTATAGCTTTATCAGGAAAATATTTTCTCAATTAATTGTCTAAAACCATAGAAGAGGTGCAGGGGAAGGGATGGTTACGCATTTTTTCTCTTGCAGGAATGTTGTGGCTGACTCTGTCACTTTCCCTTTGGAGGAGAAGTGATAAAAAATGAGCAGAACAGAGCTGTGCTAAGTAAGAGATAAATGGTGGAGAAAGTCTCTTGCAGCTCCGTGTGTATGCAAATATTTGCAGCCAAAGTTAGAAAGCCTTGCTGCTTCCAGGAGTCTGCAATGCAAAAGCTGAGGCCCTGAAGAGTACACAGTGGGACCATAAATCACAGCAGCAGAAAAGGCATGGATGCTGTAATTTGGGTTTTTCTGAGGTCAGAGCTCATCCTCTTAACATAAATGTGGGCACGTGCTGCCCATGGTGCTCATGGCTGTTGGTTCCCTGAGGAACTGTTCCAGGCATATCCATGGAGGAGTGGGAGCAGAGGAGCAGGGCTTGGGTGCTGACACCTTTGCATCAAACATTGGTGCAGCTTCCTACAGTTTAATGAAGCCCTGACCCACGAAAACTGGGCAATGGGGCCTTTGATTTCAGCAGAGACAGTCAACAGCATAAAGCTCAGCACCCGCTTGATTGTTTCAGTGGAGAGGGGTCTCACCTTCCTGCAGGCTGATGGAAACATCTCTACAGCAGAAAAGGAGCTGGAGTTGTAAAACTGTCAGACAAAAACTGTCAATGGAAGAAAAATGTGAAGAACACATACTCGCAACACTGGAGATACAGATTTATCTGAAATCCTTTGCAGTGACTTATCACCCCAGAGAATAAGACCTGACAGACAGCCTGATGTATTGTTTGTGATTGATGGAGAAAGCTTCTTATTTACTTTGATTGATACCCACATTTCTATATCTGATAGTGAGTAGTTCCTGCAAAGCCTTCCTGCACTCAGCTGTGAGTTTTTAAACCCCATTACACAGTACAGGATGCATTTTATACTCCATGAGTTTATGCATATGTAGCACAGACACACCCAGAATTCACTTGGGTGTAAAGACAACTTGAGGGAGACAACTTCTTGCTCTGTTATCTTTTCAGTCAGCCCAAGGAGGGATGGCCCAGACCAGGAGCACGGCTGCCTCCTGCCCCACGAGCCACTGCCTGGGTCCAGCTTCACCAAACTACCAGGTTTAGGATGGGTGCCAGGAGGAAACACTTGGATGTAGGTGTCAAAGCACCTAAAGCTCCTGGTGATGTGAATCCAAGGGTTTCCTTAACTCCCAAAAGAATGAATGCCCTGAGAAACTCATCCCCACTGCCAGCAGGTTTATGGAAGTCTCTGATGATGAGATGCTGGGTCAAAGAGGTGGCAGGCTTAGGAGGTGGCTCTGGGAGCCCCAAAGTGCCCATCCTTCCATAGGATGGACAACTAGACATGTGAGTGAGCTGCTGCCCCTGTGCAGCAAGAAGAGATGTGGACTGGACTCATAACTGGGGTGCTGGTGCATCTGCTGTGAGCAGGACAAGGTGCTGGGCAGCAGCTGCTGGTCAATAGTTGATGGTCAATAGTTGATGGTCAATAGATGCTGGTCAGCAGTTGCTGGTCAGCAGCTGATGGTCAATAGTTGATGGTCAATAGATGCTGGTCAGTAGTTGATGGTCAGCAGCTGATGGTCAGTAGTTGATGGTCAATAGATGCTGGTCAGTAGTTGATGGTCAGTAGTCTCAAACAGTCCATCCTAGAGAGAGGGTCTGCAAATGCTAGATTTTCACCTTGGTACTGCTTTCCTCTGTCTGCCTTCAGCATTTTCCAGTCTGTGCTTTGTAGGCAGGGCTGTAAATTTTCCCTGTGGGTGATCTGTGCTGAAACCAACCTGCTTTGTTGCCCCTCCAGCAGGAAAGCACCCAGCATGGTTTGAGGTGATGAGCTCCTGGGTGAAGCAGTGGGTGTCTGGGGCTGCTGTGCAGGCTGAGCCCCACTAAATCCTGCTCATCTCTGAGGCAGGCTGGATTTTAAGACTGAAGACTTTGCTGCATCCAATAAAGATTTTCATTGTGGCTGGTGAAATAATCGCTGTGGCAGGCAGCTCAGCTGATGGCTGGGTCAGGCAGGGCAGGCAGCGTAAAGTGGAAAAACATCACTTCATGGTCTGTCATTTTGATTCAAGCACGTTGCGGTTTGTCATGATGCTCTGTCTATCAGACAAAATTACCTGGGCCCATTAGCTTTCCCCAGTGCTGCTATACAGGATAAACTGCAGGGAAGGGAGAACAAGCACTGCTGTGTGACTGCAGCTCTGTGAAACAGGCTGGGCATCCTGTCAGGCCTTGAGAGAGGTGTTCTGTTAACACCTCTGAAAAAAGGGAGAGCGGGAGAACAGAGCCATAAGAGCAGTTCTTTAGGTAAGTATTTGCAGAGACATATGGGAGCCCCAAAAACCCCTCTCCAGTGGCTCCTGCTGGGGTACCAGCATGTCTGCACAGCAAACACTGCAGAGGGGCAGTGGTGCTGGGCTGGGGGCAGGCAGAGGTGCTGGTGGGATGGCCAGGGAGGAAGGGGATCCCCATCCCTGTGGGGCTGGATGGACTGGGGAGGTCAGGCTGTAACCTGTGGTGCCCCACACAGCGGGGCTGGGATGGGATCTCACACACAAACTCACAGCATGACTGAAGTATTCTTGCCCCTGGCTGTTTTTCAGTTAAGACCACTGTGAGACAAGAAGCCATTTTGAAGAGCCCATGATCTTAAAAAGTGATTGCTGCTGAAATTTGGTGGTGAGGAAGTAGGTCCCAGGGTCTCTGGATCACTGTTTCTCTGTGTATTCAAACCTATATGCTGTTAAAAGGGATTTTAATTCCAATTTTTGTTTCTCTGAGTGATTTACAGAACCAAAGGACCATGAAAACATGAGCAGAGCAATCCTGAGGCTGATGTGCAAAGGTCTGGGCCTCCCTGCAGCCTCCCATGCCCTTTCCAACCAAAAAGCTGCAGGGGTTGATGAAATGTCCCAGGGAGTTTGTCACTGGGCACGTCCCCCCAGGCTGGCCCTGAGCTCACTTCAGAGGCGCCCTGGGGCTGGCATCAGCTCAGCTCCCCACTGCACAGGGAAATTCCTGGGAGAAACTGGATAGGTGCAAGGGCAGGGTGCCCCAGCCAGGGTCTCTCACAGCGTGGTGCTGTGTGTGCACATGGGCACCCCTATGTCTGTGTGCCCGTGTGTGCAACCCTGCCAGCTCAGCTGGCATTTCAGCTCCGAGAGGACAGGGTAGGGAAAACTGTAGCACATGAAGAGCCTTTTAAGGAGAAGGATTTGGGCTCAGCTGATGATTTAGCTTTGCAGCAGGTCTGAGATACCACAGAGCCACATTTCTCCAGTTACTTTTTCACCCAGCTCAGCAAATTGAAGTTTTAAGCTCTCGATTCCTTCCCTTTCCCTCAGCACTGCTGGGGAGAGGGGGGACAGCACAGTTTGGCACAAACACCTGGGACATTCCAGCAAGGCTGGAGGACCTGGCAGCCCAGCTTGCCCTCCTGCAGGCCCCTGCAGGGCTGCCTGGGGCAACAGTGGTGGCCAGCAGGTGCCTGGGCAGCTGCTGCCTGCCAGCCTGAGGAGTTGTCCCTGCCTACAAGCTCAGGTGAGGGATGCTCTGAGTGGAAGTGATACACTGTCCCCTCTCTCTAGTGCCTCTCCCGAGGTTACTAAACAAGGTACAGTGTAGCTTTGCTCCAAAAATCTTTTCCCTGTCAGACATATGCTGTCCAGGAGGGTACAGACTTCAGAGTGACCTGCTGTGCTGGACTGTCAGTGATTTGGGTGAATCCTTTTTGGGGCAGTCCAGGCACAACCCCAGTGTATCCCTCCCTCTCTCTCCTGAGGTGTGCTGCTCCACAGGGTAACAGTAGGGGAAGAAGTAAACCAGCATAGCTTTAGCACTCACCAAAGCTGAGTGGATGCAGCCAGCAGCTGCCTGTATAGAAATATAAATGAAGTCACTTTTTCACAATCACTTCTCTCTTGAAGAAGTACTGGAATAATCCTTCCTTGTCTCTCAGGGTTTTGCTCAGTGTATGTCCAGCCCCCACCCTGGCCCCTTCCCCTTTCCAGTGGTTATTGTGATGTTTTGCTGTTGTTTGGGTGGGGTGAGGGTGATGCCCTGTGCTGTAGCTGCTCATTTACCTGGTGGTGTGACCCACACTCCCCGTGCTCCTGTCCTGGCTTCACCTGTGACACCCCAGGACTGTGGGAGAAAGGGCAGTGTGCTTCTTTGTGCCTGAGGTCATTTGCTCTGGATGGCAGGAGAATGAGTAATCGAGGCTTTGGTTCTGACTGCCCATGCCCCTCGTCCTGCCAGCCACAAGCAAGAGAGACCCACACTGACTTGGCCCCTGGCCCAAAGCAAAATCGCTTTAAAGGCACTGGCTGCCCTTTTGGGTACAACTTTATGATCAAAAAAACCCCAAAACCCCACAATGCTGAGACATGAAAAACTAGGGAAAAAAAAAAAAGAGGCAGCAATCTCCTCACTGGAGCTGTTACATTTGTGTGCACAGCCTGTTGCTAT
This sequence comes from Peucedramus taeniatus, assembly GCA_013400575.1. Taxonomy (NCBI): domain Eukaryota; kingdom Metazoa; phylum Chordata; class Aves; order Passeriformes; family Fringillidae; genus Peucedramus; species Peucedramus taeniatus. The sequence goes on along the minus strand of WBNO01023387.1, from coordinate 354,468 downwards.
CCCTGTGCCTGAAGCCACTTGGTGCTATGGCTTTCCACAGGACTTCAGCTGCAACCTGCACAAGGAGCCAGGAGCTGGTGCTCTCCTCGCTGGGCCCGTCCCAGCCCTGGGCAGTCTGTGCCATGGCATTACCTATGGCTGGCAGGGCTTGGCCTTCAACTGTTGTGGCAGCAGCTCTCTGGCCACAGAGAGCAGGCACAGATGTTCCCAGGCATTTTCCTGGGGAAGCTGTGAGAAAGCTCAGAGAAAGAATTGAAACAATTCTTATCTTCACTTGCTGCACCTGATGTTGGGCACATGTGGAATGTGTTATGGAGATTTGTTTACCAAAGGGTGGTTTCTTAATTGGCCACTGGTGATGGTGTTTTGGTTGGTTGACCAATGAGGTCAAAGCTGTATCAGACTGTCTGTAAAGGTTACAGATTTCTTAAACATATAGTATAATACATAGTATGGAGAATAAAGCAATGGTCCAGCCTTCTACATCATGGAATCAATGCTAATTATTACCCAGCTTGGGGCCTGCTACCACAAACTGTGGCACTTTTTTTCCCATCGGGGCATCATTTTTCATCTCCCCTTTGGCACGTGGGCTTGGCTGGGGGCACACAAGGCTGCCCCCTTGTCACTGACCAGGCTGAGTGCCACCACCCGATCTCACCCTCCAACCAGCAAGTTCCAACCACATCCCCACGAGACCCTTTCCACACCCCTAAACCGCACGGGCCTTGCTCTCCTTGATGCTCCCCCAGCTGTGGTGGGGCACAGGAGCCACCAGGCACAGACCTGGACCAGGTCGGGCGTGAGGCGCTTGGCCCGCAGCCACTTCTGGAAGCGCTGGGTGCGGCGCAGGGCGCGCTCCAGGCTGCAGGTCTTGGTCTTGAGCAGGGAGGTGCAGATGCGCTTGTCCGCCCGGTCGTGCTGGTACTTGGAGGTCAGCCGGGTGATGTCCACCAGCCGCCAGCTCTTGGCATCGTCGGTGTAGTTGCCCGAGTAGCTGAGCAGGGAGCTGGGGGGCAGCTTTAAATGAGAAGAAAGCCAGGTGTCAAACCTGCCAAACCAAAACGAGAGCCCCACGGAGAGCGGGTTAAAAGCCACACGGACACAGCGCCTGCCCCGCTGAGCTTCTCCTCCAGGCCGGCCCCTGGGGCTTCCTGCCACTGCCTGGCAAAGGCCCAGTCACCCTGGCTGGGTGGCCCCAGGGTGAGCTGGCTGAAACCATCAGCTAAGGAAATATGCTTTGGTAAAAAATCCTTTCTTTGCTTCCCACTAATACCATCCCTTGTTATGAATGCTGCCATGGAGTGAAGGATAAAACACCCAAATAGGGTCTTTTGGGTAGAGAGAGGGAGGAAAGGGAGAAGGTTACAGGACTTTGGCTCATGAAGAATTCCTGGTGTTTCTAAATTCTCCTATGTCTAGAGAAAGGGTCCCAAAAAAGGAGTACTTAACACTTTAAAGGACTCTCCTGATATTAAAACTTCCTGACAACAAATGTAATTTGGAATATCAAAATTACCTCTTGTTTTGAGGTAGTGGCTTTTGTCAGTGCAGGGGTCTACCTGTCTCCCCCAACATCCCTGACTGTATTTTCTCCCCCAACATCCCTGACTATTTTTCAGCTGGGATGAGTGACCTCCCTGACAACAGCAGAGTTTGGGGTGTGATGGAGGGACACGGTGTGCGTGCCCTGGGCGTGCAGCACCTCTGTAGCCATGGAGATCTTGCACTAATTTGCTCCCCCTCCACAGGCACAGGAGGGGAGCATATGGGCTGGGTAATTAGGTAATTTTTTTTTTGTTTCAGCAGCCCCCTCAGCCCTGCCCACACGCGGAGCTGAGGAGCGCGGTGCCTGTTCTGGGAGGGTGTCTGTTACCTGCTCCTGGAAAAGGGCCCAACTCTGACCTTTGGTTTGGCCAACATCCTGCCCTCGCTGCCTCTGAACCCTCCTGCCCTGAGCTCCTTGTCCAAGTGCATAGGAAAGCACGTCCTAATTTAATCTCACCCTAAATTAAAGCCGGTAGCTCAGAAGTGAAACAGGAGAAGCAAAAGGTTCCCTGCAGGATTAGCCTAGCTGGAGTTTCAGACAGTTTACAAGACTTTAACAACTCTGAAAGCTAAAGCTGGTCTTTCCTTTCAATTTCCATTTGGGAAATTGGCACAGAGAAATTTGGGGAGGATTGATTTTCTATGATTTCAGGGAAATAACTGACTCAGTGACACGAGCCACCATCTGCAATCAGAGTGATCAGATGATCCCTCCTGGAGGCAGCACCCCACTCCCTTTCCCCACCACAGACCCTGTGCAGCTGAGCTCGGGCAGGCACGGGTGCCCAGGATTGGTGAAACCCTGCTGCTTCCCCTGCCTTGGCTTTCAACTCCTGCCATGTTCCTCCTTCCAAAAATTTACCATGGAGGCAGACTAGAAGAGGGGGAGCCTTGTGGGAACAGGTTGGTGGATTCCAGCATTTCAGTTGTTTGAGCATTTTGCCTGATACGGAATTGAAGATTACCAACAATTAAAGCACCTGACATGATAATAGACACTTTGTTTGGGTCTGGGTTTTTTGTTTTGGTGGGTTTGTTGGTGTTGTTTTGGGTTTTTTTTTTGGTCTGGTTTTGAGCTAGGATTAAAGAAAAGTGAATAATTGCTGTGCCTCACTGTGATTGTTGTGCATCAGGACCCCTCCCAGTGCCTAATCTGCAAAGTGGGCACAGCATGCCAGCATGTACTGGGAAGAGATGGCTCTGGGCTGGCTTTTTTCTTTCTTTTTCTTTTTCTCTTTCTTTCTTTCTTTCTTTCTTTCTTTCTTTCTTTCTTTCTTTCCTTTCTAAGCACAAATATGCCTTGTGACTTGACTCAAGCTTGTGTGTTCAGGGGAGCTCATATCAGGCAGAGAGCAGGAAAGTGCCACCTCCTGCATGCAAGCAGCACATGGATGTGTGAAATTCAGGGCTGAGCATTAATCTGAGGGTGGATGGAGTGATTCCCTCTGCAGATCTCTGGGGGGAGAGCCACCCTGGCCTGGGAACCCAGCATGGGCTGCAGCAAGTCTGTATTTGGCATCATTTCTGGGAGCACAGGGCTGGCCTGGCACATTTGCTGGATACTTTCAAGATTCATCATCAAGTTGTGCTGTAACCACTCCCCCTCATACAGAGCTTTTTAGCTAAGGGCCAGCAAATCCTCTAAGACCTTCAGTAAGATCTATGTGAATAAGTGAGTCACAGATTACAGATTTTAGATCAACCCAGAACTAAATGCTGAAGAAATCCAAACTAGTTTTTCTTTTTTTTTTTTTTTCCCTGAATGAAATGAAGTATTTTGTTTCAGCCAAAATAATTTTGCTTGCATTTGGAATTTCAGATTTTTTTTAAAAAATAAGTAAGCCAAGTCCTAAAACAAAAATATGTAAAGAAATAGCCTATAAACCCCTTCTAATTGAAGCATTCCAGCTTTTTCAGTCTCCTTTCCCATTATTTTTGGACAAAGCTCAGGACCAGTATTGGCACAAGTCTTTGAATAGTTTTGGTCAACTCAGTTCTGCGGTATTTTGAAAATCTAATATTTTACAAAAACTTCCACTGCCCTCTGCTCTCAGTACAGTTGGTAGACAGGCTTGGTATCCTCATTTACAGATGGATAAAGCTGGGCAAAGATATGGGTAGTATAGAACATTAGAGCACAAGATGAATCACCAGCCATTCTGGGAACAAAACTCACATCTTCTCACTGTGAACGCATGTCAGAGCTCCCAGAAATGATGGAGAATTAATGAAGCATGTTCTAATGTGAATTAACACAGAGAAGCCCAAGTGCCATCCACCTTTGCGAACACGTGAAAAGGTACGAGGGTGGATCAAAGAGCTCAAGCACCACTGAAATTTCCCTAGTTTAAGCTCCCACTTGCCAAAAAATAATCCCATTTTTTCAAGAAATCAAGTGGGAGAAAAAGTTTTACCCGTGCAAAGGAAAGCCTGAAGCTGAGTGACTGCTCAGGAGAACATTTTTAAGTTCCCTTTCCCGAAGCGCTCACAGAACTTCTCGTTATCACTTATGTGTGGGAAGCCAACTGCAGGCTGGTGGGAGAGAAAAAGAAGTGTCTGGCTTAGGGAGCCCCTCTGTCTCCCCCAAGGCAGAAGTATTGTGCTCCCACGTGTTTGTGGCTCTGCACTCCTGGACCCCAGTGGGACCCTCTGCACGCCTGCACCCCGTTCCCACTGTCCCCTGGAGGAAAGCCAGCGCGGGGCCCTCCTGCCTTGGCTCACGTAGCACCTCTCTCCCACAGTGCACTGTGCAGCTGGAGCCCCACAGTCAGAGGCATTTCTGCTATTTTTGGCAGGGCTGAGGGAACCTGCATGGCCCCAGCCTCCCCACTGCCCAAGTGGGAGTAACCAAAAGGGAGTTGCTTTGTACCTGGCAGCAGGTCCCTAAAAACTCTGCACAGGTGAGGTAAAGGAGCTGCAGCAGGTTGGGGCAGGAGCCAGCTGCGGTGCCATCCTGCTGCAGGGAATAAAATGCAGAGCAAACCCTACCCTGAATGCACCCCTGGCCCCTGCAGACCCACACCAGCCCGTCAGCCAGCTGTGCATGCTGGACTGATTGCAAATCCATGCTGCATTTTGGGACAGGGATCCAGGCTGGGCTGGGAGAAACCCAGCACTCAGCCCTGTGCACCCCACTCACTGCTCGCTCTGGCACCGAGGATGTGGAAAGCCAAAGGGCAAAGTGACAAGGACTGGGACCCCCGGTGTGCAACAGCAAGGAGTGCTCTGGCTCAGCAAAGCCACAAGCTGCATTTTTCCAGCAGCAGTGGAAGGATGGATGTCTGGAATTACAAGTCCATCCCAGACAAACCATTATGGTTTTTACTATGCTACGTTTTATAGGATAGTTTAAGATAAAAACGGTGATTTGTCTAATACTATACTACTTACATTATAGCATTAAAAATACAATTTTACTATAATAATTTCTTCTCCCCCAGGCTTTTATATCTATAAAAGAAAGTGCATATAGCTCTATAAATCATATCAGACCCAATAAACCCTTCCTCTGCCAAGCACTGCCTTTAACTTTTTCCTCAAATACAAGTGGCAACATTTTCCCTGCTGTCATCAGATACGCTCTGCTTTTGAGCCTAAAAATGATTGGATTGGTCCAATGACCATTTGGACATTATGTGTCTCATCAACAGCGAGGCAGATGCAATTTCTGCCTTCAAGTTCTCACACAAATCTCCCCAAAATGTACCAGTAATTTAGCTGCGTGCTATTTTCAAGCGTGTGGGTAACCTCATGTGCAGAAGTCCTCATGCCTCAGGGAGGTTTAGATCCCTTTTGATCTTAGTTAAAACGCACGTGAAATTCTGCACATTCCCGTTGTTGCACCTGGTACAAAATTATACAGCATGTTTGTATGTTTGTGGTTAACATACTCTGTTGGGAACATACAAAGCTAAACCCCCTTTTGCCTTTAGTCAGTTGCTCATAATAAAATACTTCCAGTAAATCTAAACAAGCTGATTTCTTCCTTCCCTCTTCCCTTCCCCCATCACTGCCTTGAATTTTTTTCAGAGCCACTCTTTAGACATAAATTTGTGCCCTTTACTCCTGCTTTCAAGTTACAGTTCAGGGCTAAAGTCTGATCATGTTTGCATGGCTTTAAAAGAAAAGAGACCAAGCATCAGCTTTCAGGCATTAATTAAAACATGAAGTGCTGTAATGGCAACTGGGTGCTAAGTTGCTCTTTGCACTGTTGTTCAGGAAAATACTTGGAAATTCTATCAGGCAACTTTCAAATTACTACACAGAATGCTTTAAAAATTACTCTGCTGAGTTTCTGACCTTATCTCCTCTTTAAAGAACTTCTTGCATATGGATGTCCCAATGCAGGCGTTGCATTTATCAAGTCCCAGGAAAGTCCGGCCAAAACTGTAGCTGGGTTTGATGTGGGGCACAGACGGAGAAGCTGTTGCTGCTGTGGAAGGCTTACAACCCAGAGCCAAAACCAGGAGCAGCATCAATGGATCTGCAACTCTGGAGCAAAGGCAGCATATCCAGCGCCCCATCTACAGTAGTGGAGAGCTCTGCTTTTTGCAAGTTGTCCCTCTCTAGGATTTCGGTCTCTTTTTGATGACTTCAGCCTGCAGTGGTGAGCCCCGAAACACAGCAAGACACTCTGGGTGCAGGAGACACTGCTGCAGTCCCCATCCTGCCAGCTGGTCACTGGCTCTATCGGCTTGAGGTTTGGGTGGGAAAGATATGCTGTAGGGTGGGGAGAAGGAAATACATGGAGGATGCAGATAACTTGGGTTGCCATGGTTATCTTTCCTTTCCTTGTTGCAGCTGCTTTGGCCCCTGCTGACCCTCCCATCAGCCGACTTGGAAAACAACACGAAGAAGTGCTCATCTGCTCTTGGTGCAGACAAATGAAGGATATCCTGTCGCTGGAGAAAAGGGCACATGTCGGACACTTAGTAAAAAAACTGATTTGGAAGGAGTAGTAGCGTGGAGAAATGCACATTTTACCAGAAACCAAACCTTTGTGGAGATTTGTGATGGTGCATGACATGACTTCTTGGATGCTTCCTTGGCCCTTCTCATAAAAGCACTGGAAAGGCTGTCAGGTGGAATCATCACTGTTCTGTTTCTTGAAAACAGCGTTGTTTAGCAGTGATTGCACCACAGTATTTCATGCCACAGAAAGCAGGACAGCTTGCAGTGTTCCCGAGACTCCCAGTTTCCCAGAGCAGCCTGACCTCTACGCCCCTCTTGGAAAATGAGGTTTTCAGAAAGACTTGTGTCCTTTGGAATGTCTTTTCTTGATGGTCCTGGCACTGGAAAAAAGCTAGATAAATGGATGGGGGTGAACTCAGGAGAATGTCAGAGGTTTCAAATAGACTTAGAGATTACTGCGATCATACCAAAAGCTGTTCTTGTTAGGACAAAGACTTGGAAGTTATGGAAACTGGTGGCTACCCATCCTGGCCTGGGTGCTGGGCACAGGACTATGCCAGGAGATCTGTCAGGCTGCTGCTCAGGGCCAGGAAAGCACACCTTGAAGGAGCAAGGGGTACTCTGGCTGCAGGCAGCACNTGCTCTTGGGCCTGAGATCTGGATCAGCTGTCCTTGGGTCCCAGCTAGAGCAGGAATTGTTTTGTCTCCCTACTCTGTGAAGAGAGCTCACCATCCCCTAATATAAAGCCCAGACTTACACACTAAAGCAGAACAGAATTTGAAAAATGTAAAAGCTAAAACCTGAGGCATCAGGGCCCTGGGCCTTGGTCCTCCCCTGTCCCCAACTGTTTTGTTTTCAGTGACACAGGAAACTCTCCTGGGCCATATTTCACCATGGGAGCAGTGAGGAGCAGACTGAGGCTTTGCAGACTTCTTATCCCCCCAGCTGGACTACTTGCACCAAGTGGCCAAGACATTTCCTAGCACGTTTTTAATGGAAGAAAAGGTGCAATGTAGCCATCCTTTATTATTCCTCTGGCACTTAACCTATTGGGACTAAGGGATGTGAGAGCCACAGGGGTGTGCCTTGGGCACTGTGATTACCCCTCACTCTCTGAAGGGGCTGCTGGGTGATCCTAACAGTGCAAGGCAACTATTTAAAGCACAGAAAGTCATTGGTTGTGGCACTTGGAAGATCCAGGGTCTCTCCTTGGCTCCATGCCTTTGTGGGACGTTGCTTCACCTCCTGGTACAATCCTAGGCAGAAAATGGAGATGGTGACGTTTGGGGTTTGTCTAGAGGGTACAGCACTGACAGAGGAGGATAACGAGCCCTGCTGAGAAGAAAGGAGGATATAATGAGCCCTGCAGAAGCTGCAAAGCAGAGGGGCTGGGCAGTGCTATGACACCAGCAAGCGCATTCAGCACAATTCTGCACTGAGCCATCACTGCATTTGGCCTAACACTCCAATGTAAAGCTCTTTGGTGGAAAGAGACAGAACCAGAGCTAAACAAATGTTAGCTGTGTCCCACTTCCAGAAGTTTATCCCTGGCCTTTTCTATTGCTGGTACGTTGTTCCTGTCCCCTCTGCAGGAATCAGCCCTGCCCACTGTTTCCTGCCAGTAGCTCTGCAAATTTGGCCATGCCCACATTGCTCCCTGCCCTGCTCTTCCCTGGATGGTACCAAAATTACACACCAGCAATCTGTCTTTATCTTCATTACGTAATATATAAACCACGTATCCTTCAGTTTCTTTACTAATTCAGTTGCCTTCCTTCTGTCTTCTATCCTCTGCTGTAATTTTAAGAGCAGACACACCCAGGCTCCAGTCTCCTGGTGCCCCAGCCTCTGCTGCCCCACAGAAAGGGGAGAACTTCAGCCTCTGGGGGTGGTAATTGAGCCTTTCTCATGGCAATCCCCAGGGACTGGCACAAAACCCAATACATGGGCAGTGGGCTTTCTGTACTGTTTTAATGATGCATCGATGTCTGTGTTGTTCCTGCACTTTTGTGTAATTCAGGCACATGTAAAGCAATGTTTATGTCCCCCTAGGAACAGCAGTGTAAGTGTGCTTTTGTACCGTGTATCACACCTGCATTACCTTGAAGTGTTATAAAAGCAACTTTTTATTCAAAGAATGGGAGCTGGTCCATCATGACCACCTCAAGCTTGCTGCTGGCATTTGCATTTACCCCCAGGGTCTGAGCTCCCTCCTCCCCTCAAACATTTCTGCTCAGGCTGGGCAGTTCCTGAGCACAGATGATGTGTGTAGGAAACACTCATTCATGCTCACAGCACTGAAAAAACAAAGCTTAAAAATGAGTAGATGTATGTCTGAACTAGCCAGAGAGGCAGATGAGAAACCACAGCTTGGTGAGTGTTGGGAGAGGGGCTGCACTCCTGAAAGCAGCCTCTCTTTTACTGAGATTGTTCAGCAGGTAATGCCAAACCTGTATTTGTTTTCCTTTCCTTCTGGTGACATGGTAGGGAGCTGTTGTGGTCAGGTGGAGAACAGCCAGGCCTACAGAATCCTTGTAGATCTTCTCCTTGTGCCAGATGTGGGATTTCCAGGGCATGGATCACTGTGGTGTCTGCTGGAATGAAGGGCTGGCCCTAACAAACCCATGGGACCTTCACAAAACTTGTAACAAGACAGACTCCTATGTAACACCATTAACCATGTGAGAACATGGCCCTAACAGAAAAACCTCGCTAGTGTTCTAAAAGTTATCATTTCTAACAATTTCTAAAAAGGATCAATATGAATGTACTGCCCTATCAAAATCAGACCAGTTGCAGAAAAGCTTTTGGAGTGGTTTCTACCAACAGAGGTAAAAGTTTTTATCTAGCCTCTGATCCCTCCTTTCCCCTCATGCCCTGAGGGGTGTGGAAACACCCCTGGAAGTACAGCCCCACTTCTGGTCATACCCATGTGGGCAGTGGAGCTCCTGGGTCCCAAAACCACCCAGTCCCTGCAGGTTTGGGTGGGTATGGCTGTGATCTCCAGCTGCACATCGAGGTGGGAGAGGGCCTGTCCTCCCTTGCTGCTGGCTCTGGAGGAGGTCAGGAGAACAAAGCTGATTTTTCCCAAGTATTCATGGGATGAAATACACCTTTTACTTAACCCACCCCCCCAGTTTCCACCCAATCCATTAATGCAATCCAGCTGTTCCCTGCTGCCTGTTTCCACCCCAGTCTATTGCCCACCTTCCCTGGTCAATGCCAGCTGCCCCCAGGGGTGGGTTTCATCTCAGCAGAGCCTTGCAGCCTCCCTCTCCCCATCTCATTGCTGCTGGTTCACTCAAAGCAAAATATGGTGCCAGTTCCATGCTCTGGATCAAAATGGGACACTGGAAATGACTTTGCAGAGCAGGAAACCTTTTAAATCAGTAAAAATTAATTAAATAGTTTGGGATAATCACCACAAAGTGTTTCAAAACATCCCAGATGCAGATGCAGAGGAGCAGAAGCTGCAGTGCTGCTCCTCAGCTGACATTGCCACCAGGGTCTTTGCTGTTACTGACCTGCACCTGCTCACAGGGATTTTGCTCCTTGGCCAACCTAAACCAGCAGGTTTTGGGTGTCACATCATCTCACCTTCCTCCTCAGCCCAGGTTTGCGAAAGATCCTGCTCAGCAAGGATGGATTGCCGGGCGGGTTGCAGGAGGGCTGCATCTCACTGCCACGCACAGAAAGGAAACAATAGACAGGAAAAATCAAAGTTTTGCTGGAAGAGGAGAGGCTCCTGCTCTTCCTGAGGCCCTCAGTGATCCCTGCCTGGGTCATGTTGCCTGCAGGGCCCGGATAAGACCTTGGCTGCCACAAAGAGCGGCTTCGCAGGACAGGGTGGAAATCAGCTCAGGGTGTGGTGCAACCATGATTATTATTAATAGCATTTTTCATTAATCACATCCAAGATAATCATTAAACTATTGCCAAATAATCAGTACAGACTTGGTACCAAACTGCTTATCACTTCAATCCCAGTTCAGGCTGGATGTGTGGATTAATAGCTAGAGCAGCTTGACACATTTTCAATTCCTTCAAAATGAAAAATGTGACTCTGAATGCTACAAAACTCACAGCACTTGGGAGGATGCGATCACTTCCTTTTTCTCTGCTTTCCTCCCAACTGCATGATTATGAAAGAAACATCTGTTTTGAAGAGATCTGCAACAGAAATTTTTTTGTTCCAGTTGGATTTTTAATGGTCAACTTCTGTTACAGAGTCTCGTTCTTCCCACCCTGTTTCTTTCCCTTTTTCTTTTGCCGAAAGATGAAAGAGAAAGGAAGAGGAGGAGAAAAAACTCAAGCAAACAAACCCCACTGCCCAGACTACAAATACAGACAGAAAATGGGGCCACTGAGGTGTGGATGGTGTGAAACTCCACAGCTGAGCTGGCAGAGAACGTTTGCACTTCAGTTCCCTTTGAGAACATTTGATGTTGTGTGTGTATGGATTTCTCTCCATTTTAAATCAATAAAAATACTAAAAGAGAGACACAAATTTTACTTTTTTTTTTCCTTCACCAGGGAATAATTTGTATTGTGTGATAATCTTGGATGTAATTAATCAGAAGCAACAATAATCTAGTATATAATGATATATAAAAATAGGTATTGTTCTGTATCTGCAGTATTTTTGGATTCTCCCTGACTCCATTCTTCTGCTGCAGAAGAGGAAACCTGTTGTTCTTTGGGAAGTCTTTACATACTGGTAGGCAGCTGGAAGAAAAAGCAAGTGAGAAGAAAAGCCTCAGGCACTGCAGCCAACACATAAGGCCAGTTCTAGTTTGTGAGAGGCTGAAATGTCAGTACAAAAGGCCTCTGAATGCTATCAGCTGCTCTGGTGTTTGCAGCATTCATGGGAGACCATGCCAAGCAGCAAAAACTGTGGGAGAGGATCCTGGATTTTGGTGCATCAGTATCCACAGACTGAAAATGAGATGCAGCAATCTCAAGCCTAAGGGGAAAATGACAGTGAAAAGAAAATTGGCTGCACAGCAGAAGGGGGTGTGCTGGTCACTGCCTGCACAAAGCACGAGGGAAAGAGGCGAGGATGAGCTGCTTGGGAAGGGAGAAAACTCCTCCTGAAGGAGCAGCTGTCCTTGGTGGTGACTTTGTATGGGCTCCTTGAGCACTGGTACAACCAAGCAGCTCCTGAGGTCCAGTCCAAGTGCAGGTGACTGCAGCTGCAACACCAGCGCCTGCCTCCTGATTTTTTTGGGTGATACTGCAACAAAGAAGCAAAGCATCACCTCCTAGGCTAAATAAATAAATAAATAAAAATCTCTTCCTATAGAAAACCAGAAATATTTTCATGTCATACAATTTTTCAGAGGGGAAAGACCTACCCACAATATTCTTTTTGGATATGTGCTGTTGGTTCGTCATCCCAGCAGTTAAAAGGATTAAAAATAATGGAGACTTTCAGTCATCTTCCTCTGCAAGGCAGAAGCAGGACAAAACATGGTCTTCTAAAATAAAAATGGCATGGCAGGGAGATCTTTTTGAAACAGGTTGGCCAATGAACCAGAGCTGTTAAAAAAACCAGCCTGCTTCCCAAGACAAAAGTGAAACACTTTCAAAATATGGGTATGAAAATATTCCTTCTGAATTAGTTACTTGGTAAATGAAAAATCTTTAAAAAATATGCCCTGAAAGAATAAAACATGACAGATATTTGATCCAATGGCAGACTGCTAAGCCATAAATTTCTCAAACCACAATTTTCTTTCTAGATAGCCATTGTTTGGCCCCATTTGTTTTCTGTCCATCAGACTGGAATCTCTCTTTAAATCAGCTGTATCATTCCAGCTGTCTGGATGGAAGGAGAAGTAGTTTGGGAGAAGTGGAGCATGCTTTGAGTAACCTTGGGAGTGGTTTTGACCCATACCCAGTGCTAGGACTGGGGAATTTCAGTATGAATTTTAACAGTACAAGTGCACTTTAGGCAGTGACCTTTGTTTTTCCCACATACCAAAGGGAATGTGTGCCCTATAGTCTTGAATGTTTTTGTAAGAATGCAGCTGACATTTGCAGGTGACAATTTTTCATATTCATAAACAATTTTTGATATCCAGGCATCAGTTCCTGTTCAGGGATCAGAGCTGGTACAGACCAGGTTCTGCTATGTCCAGTGCAAATATGAACAGGTTCTTTAAAACTGGCAAGTCTATTAATTGGAAGAAAAAATGAATCAAGACATGAAAAGTATTGATTTTCTTTGTAGTTTTTTTTCATCTCTCTTAAAACGTTGGCTTCTATCCTCTTCTGGCTATAAATATGGTGTTTTAATATTTTGGTAACTAGAAGTGTGACCTAGGCCACCTCCATTCTCTTTAGCCATTTTCTCCCACCAGCCTCCTCCTTGCATTTTGGAAGAAATAACAATCAATTGCAGGAGAGCCTTCAAAAGACCCCCAGGTTTAAGCAGATTTACTATCTGTAAAACTTTTTCTACATGTAAGCATTGGTCCAACAGTGTGAAACAGCAGAGCATAGCCATAAATGATATTTTTTTTGGCTTTTGGAGGACTCAGGTAGATGATTCAATGCTTTATTATATTGGGCTTTGCACGTCTGGATCCAGATTTTTTAGGATAGGCACCAAAATCCCTGCTAACAAAGCAGGGTAAGTAAATCAATTCCTTAAACATGAGCTAATCTCAGATGAGGCTCAGCTATGAACTCAAAGAAAGCCTGCATATCTCATGCTCCATGGTCAATCCCAGTCTGCCCAAACTCTGTCACACAGCCCAAAATGCTCTGGCTCCACATTAAATTTTCTGTGTTACCCAGCAGCTCTGAAAGCTTGTAGCATGTGCTTTATGTGCTCTAGCACACTGCCAGATCAGGAGGGGGAAAAAAAGAAAGAAAAAAGAAAAAGGTATGCCAAAATGTGAGTTCCAATGGGTTTTTAGCCAAAAAGAAAACCATGCATGTCTTCAGAGGAGAAATAGTCTAGAAAACCCCAGAAAATGTAGAAAGCCGTAGGCAAGAAGTGCCTTTTCTTTTCCTCAAACTGCTTCCCTCCATTGCCACTTTATTTCTTCTGCCTTTAACCTCCACGGGGGACAGTCATGCATGTCACCCTCCCTTACATCACACACTTCTTTTTCTTTAGCATCCTCAAAGTAAATTGCAGATTGCTTTGAAGGTTCGTGTTAGGAAATGAAGTGCGCACACGTGCTCAGATGCAAACACCTGCACAGGCTCCTGCAGGCATCTGTGCTGCTCCTCCTTGCACTTTCAGTGACTTTGTGTCTGCATTTCTGGCACCAAATTAATCTGGAAGTGGAAAATCAAGAAAGGGTTAATTAAAAAAAAAAAAAAAAACAAACAAAAAACTTTGCCTTGTTTGCAGTGATTTTGCCTCAGTTTCCATGGAAATGGAAGTAGAACAAGCCAAGAGCAGTGGTGTAGCCAACTTCAGCTGCTGGCTTCTAGTTCTTGCTCCTGTTTCCATGGAAATAGATGCCAAATCAGCAAAAAATAAGGTAACTTGTTTTAAGATAGTAGAGTTTTAAAGGCTTGTCCTTATTTAACCTCAGTCAGGAAGATAGCTGGTGAGGGGAGGCAGCCAGCAGCTCAATGAAAACTTTCAGAAGCTCTTTCAGCAGCTGACTGCTTGTTGAACTCCTCAGAGAGTGGATTCACAGGGCAGCCACCAATCTTCAGAAACATTCTGCAACTTTCCTGCACTTTGTAAATAGAATTCATTTTCCTCTTGGCATGGATAGTCACAGCAGTGGCTGGGAGCCCAAGCTAACATCTCTTTGCAAGGCGCCCGTGCAAGTGCCTCCTTAGGCTGCCTTTGCCTCCCAGAGTTCACAAGGAGATGTGCTTTTCCCAGCTGCAATATGCAAACTATTCCCATTCCAAGAGCAAAACGTTCTGTTTCTGCCTATGGAGAGAGAGAAGCAAAGGAGCATTAGCTGGGGGAATTCCTGGCAGTGTTTTACAACAAACACCCAACTTTCTTTTTTTTTCCTAATCCACGAGGGCAAAATTTCACCGAGATAAAAGAAGTTGGCCCTAACCTTGCTTATAGCAAAATGTGGATGGGAAAGCAGAACTGAATCCAACCAGAAAAAAAAAAAATCTTCTGTAATTTCAAGAACTGAAATTTCATCCAAAGTTCATTTTACTCAAAAAACTTTAATAGAAAGCTATTTCAAGGTTGACTTTTGATCCTTAGCTGTGGCTGTGATGGAACTGTCTGTGGGGAAGAGCATTTCTTCGTGGGAAGTTGTGTGAAGACAGAGGTGAGAATCCCATCCTAGCCTCATTGTTCTTTGAACTGCTCTTGAATTGTGATTGTTGCCAGCCATCCTCCACCTCTCTTGTTCCCTAGAATCCCTTTGCTTACATGCTCCTTAGGCATCTCTTTAATGAGCTGCAAAGACACCCTTAGACAAGGGATCATATCACAGGCCACTTGTGGCCCCTTTTTTGGTAGCAGAATATATCTGGAAGCCATAAGTGTGGGTATATGTTTAAAAAAAAATCTTGGCTGGCATTTGTGGTGAAGTAAATGCAATTCTAACGAGGCATTCCTTCATTTGCAGCATTACATTTTTGCTTTTAGGGACATAAAATCTGCTCTTGCAGGGGCACGTGCTTTGCTTCACACATGAAGAATATTCCCTTGGGCTGCTGGGTGAGTAAATAAATGAAAAGTGCAGGCCAAAGTAATTTTAAAGAAGTGAATCAGGTCTAGACTGGGGCCTCGCCGTTGTTAATTTTAGGTATTACAAGGAATGTGCTCATTTCTGACTGGTTTCTGTGGGTCTTCTTTGAAGAAAACCCAAGAAACATCTTCAAGAAATTGCCAAAAAAGATAGACTTTTTTTGCATAACGAACACTTAAACACATGGGAGGTTTTTTTCTTTTCTTTTTTGACAGCACACATTATCTTAAAATTCATGGAACTTTCCCCAATTGCTCTATCAGACATTCATTGCTGCTGTTGCTGCTGTGATGTGATTTCTTTGTAGCTGTTTTTGGACTGTTGGGATCCTGTTTGAGGGGGGCAACCCAGGGCTGTGTTACTTATGATCCTCCATGACACTTCACTAATATTTCCCCTGGAAAAGCTTTAGCCTTTTCTGTAATGGCAAAAAAATATCAGGGAAGCAATGGAACATAAACTCACACATTTCAAGGGGGGATGTGGGAGGTGGAGCTGAGAGCACCACTGCTCCCCAGGTGTTTGTAATTCAGCTTTCAGTGTAATTTTTGGGACTCTCCATTACACAACAGTTCATCATCCTCTTCCAGGAGGCTTCCAGGCCTCCAGGTCAGTAACCTGCTCAAACGTCATCCCCTCCAGCTCTCCATGCTTAAAGAGGAAAAACAGGAGCTATCTGCCAGCTCTTCTGCAAGCAGCTCAAGGCACCACGGCACAACCCAAAGGATCATGAGAAAAAGCTAGAGAACAACAAGCTGTGGAGCCAAAATTGAGATAAAGCAAAAAAAAAAAAAAAAAAAAAGAGAGAACAAGGGCTGACATGAGGTGCGTGCGGCAAAAAAATGACACACGTGCACTTTTCTGTGAGTTTCATAATGTTGGCAGATCCCTGGAGTGTGCTGACAGCTCTGTCCTGGAAATCCAGCTTTTCCAGCCCACCCAGCCCTGCTGCTGGCCCTGCCCTGGTGTCCCCAGGAGGCTGTGGCAGGTGGGCACAGAACAAGGTGTGGCAGGAGGGGTGAAGGGTTCCAAATGAGCACAGGCTGTCCTCTGCTCTTCCTGCAAAGTGACTCCCAGAGCACAGGCTGCTCCCAGCAGGAGGGAATGTCTCAGGGGAAAGTGGAGCAGCAGCAGCCACCAGGTGCAGGGAGATGTCACACTGGGGAACTCCCATCTCTGGGTTTGGTCAAAAGTCACTGTACATGAAAACTTCCTCTCAAAGACACCTGGCAAAGCTGGATGGCAATTGAATAACTTGTAAAACCACAATCACTCCATCCCTGCTGGTTCCGTGTGCTGGGCAGGGGGAGGTGGACAGACAGATTGTGGGGCTGCTGCTTCCTCCTGGGGCTGTCACCTCAGTCCTGTCCTGATCCCTGAGCTTGGCAAGACATCCTTTCTTCCTGGCTCTGGTCTCAGGTTATCATCCATCTCAATTCCAGCTCCATCTCCAGGATCTTCCTTGCTCTCCCAACTTTTTGGGGAGGCCAGAGTGGACAGGCATGACACCTTGACCTGTGAGAGCCCCTTCTGCAGCTGAGACATAAGGTTAGCAAAGAGCAAATGTGGGCAGTGAAGCAGCACAACTGCTCTGCTCCAGAGCTCAGCGTTGGCTGGGATGTGACCTTTGTCCAGCCATCTCACCAGGGGACTCTTAATGCTTGGGAGTTTTCTCAGTGTCTTGCAAAATTAGTTAGTTTAGGTTAGTTTAAAGTTAGGTTTAAACTTAGGTTAGTTTAAAGTCTAATTTATCCTTCAATCACAGAGTCATGTAATTTTTTTTTCCTCCTTCATCCATGACTACATAAGGCTGCCTTGTGTGTGGCTTGCATTATGTACCTGTACAGACTTCTTTATTTTATTTTATTGTTTGTACTAATGATTTTAATCATGGAGGTTTTTGCTTTGGAAATGGAAGGCCTGTAGCTTTCACAGCACAGATGGGAGATAAAAGCACTATAATCACAGAGTGCGATCAATGAGACTTTTTCCAGGAAGATGCTAAAGGCATTATTTGGCATTAACAAAGAAAGGGATAATTAGAAAATAGGCAGAGAAGCCTTTATTCCTGTAATTAATTTCAAAGTTGGAAGTTCCCTAGTGCTTTTCTGCTCAAAAGTGACAGCATATGAGCCATTGCAAAGGAGATGTGTATTAATCATAAATCAGAAACAGGGAGGAAATTGAAACCTGTGTTTCCACCGACTTTAAAAAGAAAAAGCTGCTGCCTGGAGTTAATGTGTAAACTGACTGTATGTGAAGGAAAAAAAAACAATTATAAATAGTTATTGACACGTTACATGAAAGGCAAGAGGAGGATGTAGCCAAACTTGGTTTCCTGGGAGACTGGGCAGTACTCTCCAGAGTAAAAATAATACTCTGGAGTCACTTTGATAGCTTGAGGCTGTGCCTATGTTTGCAGCTGCTTTTTTCTGCACTAATTTTCTACAATTGCTACCAGTCCCACTGATGGCCACAGTGATGGAAGAAGTGTTCAGCAAACTTCCTCTGCCTCCCTTCGTTTTAACACTGTCAAAACTGTTTCTGAATGAGAAAAAAGTGGATCTGCTTTAGGAATGCCAGCAGCCACAGCCGTCTTGCTCACAGCCTTCTCCCATCTGGATCTTCAGCTTTTTAAGAGGCAAACTGAACATCTTCCCTTGGGGTAAGATCGAAAATTAGCAAAGGAAAAAGGCATGCACAGCTTTTTGTATGCTTTTTTCCCTTCTGTCCCCTAGTCCATGGGTGTTGTCCCCATCATCAAACCCACAGTTGTGACATGAATTGGTGCAAAGTGTCCAGCTGGTGAAGGCACCAGCCTTGCTACAAGGGGTGAGCCTGGAGACCTCTAGCACTGGTGTTTTTTACTCAGAAACACTGGATCCCCTCAAGACAGCTGATGTTGCATACAGAGCCACTTTTTTTTTAATATTATAAAATATTAGTAAAAAACTAATATTTACATTTAGTTTTTTTTATTTCAGTCTGGGTTGAACTGATATTGTTGGCTTTGTATCATGGCTGGCTTGGCTGATGACTGGTGTAGGTGAGCATGACACTCATGGTGCCTCCTCACACCGTGAGGAATTCACAGCCTACACACACTTGCAAGTTCCCATTTGTGTAATTTTGGGGTTGACTGCAGAACAATCATTCAGTGAGCTGCAATGAAGCATATATGTATTTATATACACCATCATTCACATGGTAAAATTTTGCATGTGCACAAACACACACACACACTCACTCACTCTCTCTATCTCTGTAATGATTTTCTCACTTATTTGCTCACAAGGTTGGTTAGGTCTCTTCACTCACATTCCTCTCCAGCTTTCTCTAGCTCTATACCTGCAGGCAGGTGAACTTGGCCTCTTACTTTAAAACTGGATCAAAAAAAATGCATAAAGGTAAGATGATTACATACAGATTCCATATATGGTTTTTTTCAGAGTTCATTCAAGGACAATCCTTCTTTTAGGTCCCATTCCTAAAGTTTCTTTGCTTAAAGCAGAGAAATATGCATATAAGCTTATCACAGAGCTATACCCAGCATTTCACAATGTGCAGTTGGCATTTGCTGATGGCAGCACTGGTGGAGCTCTCTGTGTTTCCCAATGCATGGAGAGAGTGTTTGAAACAACAGTTTTCTTTTCCATTACTTGTTGATTTCCATATTCTGTTCTCATTGCATGAGCTCCAACATTTTGCTCTCAAGCAAGTGATGCTATTTAAGTTCTCCTGGAAATACTTCTTACACATGCAGGAATAGAAAAAAAAAATGATCTGCATGTCCCTGGCAGAAATATCTTCTGAAACCGCTAATGGTTTTCTTACCTCACAGCTATATCCACGGAATGTTCCTGCATTTACCACTCCAAATCACTGCAGTGATGGCTTAACTCAAGACAGACAAGCTGTTCTTCTCCTTCCAATGAAATTATTTTCTCCTGATGTGTGTCCTTCAGTCCCATTTTTGAACGTAACCTGGGAAAATCACCCCAGTCACTGTCAGTAGTTAGTCTTTGGCCAGTGGCTGTTAAGCAAATCTTCTTTTTCTTTTATCCATTTATCTCTTCAGAGAAAACAAGTTTATTAACTTTGCTAGAAAAGTTTTATGTTTTAATTGTATGAATCATTTTAGAAGGTAGCACTGATTACTTTTGATTTATAATTATAAATCAAGTTTGTAGAAAGGCATACATGTGAATGTCAAGTATCTCAAATATCTTATGAAGGTACAGAATAAGACAAAGGAAAAAGCCTCCAAAATTAAAATTTTCCAGAACATTTAGATTTCACACTAACACAGGCAAAAATACTTGCTTAGAATACAACTTAAAGATGTGACAGGACACAATATCATTCTTTTACAGCCCACGTAAGATATGTTATGATGCACTGCAGTCACTGCAAAACAAAAAACTTTGAAGACAACTTAGTAATACCTTGATTAATGCAAATTTTATGAAACATTCAAAAGGATATTAACATGTACTCAAATTTCATCCCTCATTGGCAAATGTAAATGTAACATTTGGCTAAATAATTGTCAAAATTTCCACATTCAAAACCTTTCAGTAGCTGATTAGACTGTGGAATTAACTTTTGTGTAAATCTTCTTGAACCTTTTGATTAGCTTCCCAATTGTCACTGGGAATTTATAATAAAAATTACAGCAGCAGGCTTAAAATTATTTGAACATGCCTAGAGCTAAGAGCCAACTAAATTGAAATCTTTTTAGCTATTGGAGTATTCCTGCTCTTTGCTCCTCTAGAAGACAGAGCAACATTTTAGCTTGTCCTAGAAAGGAGTCCAGCTTGACTGCAGGCAATTCCAGCCTATGAAGAGACCCAAAATAGACACCTGGCTCATTCCCAAGCCATAGTTTCCAAGTGAACCAGCTCCCAGCTCAGTCTCAGCAATCTCTCACTCACACAGAGACAGACTCTGCCGTGCCATTCATGCTCAGCAGTGTGTTAGTCCTCAATTAATAACACAGGCTACACCCAGAATCAGGCATTTGTTCTCTGTGAATTGGTTTAACACAACCTAGATCTCCAAAATGGCCTCTCTTTGTGGAGATGGACCTCATTTGCTCTAACCCCTCGACTGTGGCTGTCCTATTTAGGCTCTGTTGGACTACTAAAAAATCCTCTCTTTCAGCCCAAGTCATCCTGGTGCTCCCCTGGGCAGCAGCACAAGGAGATCTGTGTGGGATTCACAGTCCATGGGCTGTCCCAAGGTGCTCCCACCCCATTCAGAACATCTGACACATCTTCACCGACTATTGGCAAGGTGTTTTGGACTTCCGAGCAAGAAAAAAAAAAAAATTAAATTCGTGGTTTTCTTTGCTGTGAAAGGGAAATTAGTTCCTTACCCACTCCTCCTCCCAGACCGGGATGTGACTCAGATCCTGATAGTTTAAGGATGATCAGAGCCGCTGCTGGATTTCTTTTGTGAGATGTGTCGTAGCTGTACTAAATGCTGAGGATAAAATTACCTTCTGCTGCAGTCTGCTGCTGCTGGAAAACAAACAGGACTTCTTCCTGTAGCTGGAGGTAGATTGCTTTTCATCTGGACTTCAGTCAAATTTGCAGTTTTATGACTTCCCATCGAATGCAATCTAAAATTCTTGTAAAAGTACCAAAAGGAGCATACTTGTGCAACTTTGATAGAGCTGGTAACTGGGGGATGTACATCATGGGCAATCCTTCCAGAAAGGTTTACATTTCTGCTCAGCTTCCAAATGAAAAATATCACAAGGAAACATGGGGTTATATGTGGTGCTAACAATGCATATTTTTGAGGGTCTCTGGTTTCCTGTGGTGCCTCTTCCTTAGGGCACTTCATTGTGAATGTGCTGGCACACATCCTTTTCCCAAGCCCAAAGCCACCTGGCAGCTACAGCAGGAAGAATGAAAAGCAACATCCCACTTTCAATGGTAAATTCTCAACCTATGCACAATTTGTTGTAGCAATCTACCCGTTTGCTCTCCTGCAGGGATAAATTACTGGTGTCTGGTCTATGCTGTGGAAAGAGAAAGATTCCATAATAACCCCGTAGCTTATACCCCAAAGCATGAAGGTTTGTCCTTTATTTTAAAGCATGAGAATATCTGAAGCAATATTCTCCTCATGTTGACTTAATATAGTTTTGAAAGCCATAGTTTTATTTTGCCTCTGAATTTGCTTTTAACTTAAATTAAACATACAAACATGCATCTTATGGAGAAAAAAAATAAAATAATAATTATTAATTTTCAGTACCTGGCTTAAAATACTTTGCAAGTTCACTGATTTTTCAGTAGGCTGGAACTGAGCACAGTCTGAACAACAAGTATCTCCTGAGGCATTTCAAATAGTATATCCCAAAGCAGAGCACTCACTAGGGTTGTTTGCTTTAGAAAATCTTGACTGTGGGTGACATTTCTGTTGGCTGGATCCCTTAACTCCAGGTAATACACAGCAGAAATTAACTGCCCCTCTGTACACATGCTCGTGCCTTTTTAAAATGATATTTTAAATGTAAATAGCTCCCTGAATACTCCAGGTTCAATCAGCACATAGTCCTTATACGTAGGAAGCCTCAAGATGGCACTCTTGAACTGCAGAGTTTTTCAGGGAGGCTGATGATGAGTTTCTTGCAAGGGGAAAAAAAAAAAAAGAGAAAGAAATGCAATGGTGAGTGTGAACCTGTGCAGGAATAACCAGAGAAAATATCAAGTAGAACAGCAATATCAGACTAAGGCATGAAAACGTATCAGAGTTCACATAGCAAAATATACTTGAAAGCATGGGTTATTATAAAAGTTAGGGTTGATAAACCCCCCAAATTTTATGAATAAATACACAGTTTTTTGAAGCTTCATCCAGTTTTTTATCTTGCTCACCATCCCCTATTCACTACTTCCTTTTCTCTCCCTGAAGGTGTTTTGATGTTACCTCATGAGTGTCCTGGGGCAGGCTGAGGCTGCTCATGTTTGGTAGATGTGAGGCAGAACACACTCGTGCAGGATATTTATACCAGAGGCATGTGAATAAGGGATGGTGAGCAGGAAAAAAACCTGGGTGAAACTTTGGTCTACAGACCACAGGTAGAATTCTATGACCTGTAGAGGTTCTGCCTGCCAGCTCCTCCTTTCATCACCTCCATGGAGCAGAGGCTGTGCTGTATCTGTGTCAAGAGACCCTGATGGCTCCTTCCTGGATGTTCCTGCTTCCTCCTGCAGCACAGGGACAGAGGGAGGAGGCCCTGATATCCCCAGCTTTGGAGGGGAGGGAAGGACACCTACCTGCCCTTCATTTGGCTGCTGCAGAACCCACCTACTCTTATATCATAGCATCATTCCCTGCAAGTGGGCTCCTGGGTGGGAATCCTCCATGGGACTGTCAGCACTGCCTGGGGGTTGGACAGGGCTGCTGTGCCCTGGCTCCCAGGCAGTTCTGGAGCAGCTGGCTCCAACCAGGCACTGTGGTGGGTGGGAAAGTGCTGGCACCAGCAGGTCATCAGCCCTGTCCCATTGGGGAAGGGGGACCCAGACATGCCTGAAAGAGGAGCTGGGAAGGGGGGCATCAGCTCCCAGGCCTCCTAGAGCCTTTCTCTCCCTCTTCCTCTTCATTCTCCTCTTCCTCCACAAGAGGAATTTTTGTGGGAATCAGGGAAGTGCAATAGGAAGCAGCCATGGGAGGGAGGATGAAGACCATGGTGGACCTACCCTGGCTTACAAAGATTTTTTGGTGGTTTTCTCCCGTGGCATTTGCCTTCCCTGCTCCAGTGGTTTTCCTCAGGTGTTGCTTCTCTCCCTGTTGACCTTGGTGACTGTGTCCTGGCAGGCCAGGGTCACAGCTGGCACCAGCCCAGCCCACCAGCCAGCCTGCCTTGCTTGCCACGCTGGAGCCAGCTGTGGATCCCTCTTACAAAATCATCTGCTGACTCACCCTTCCCTTGCTTGCCTAAGTGAAATTATGCCTGCCTTTAAAAACCTCATTGCAGCATTACATGACACATTTATCCACCTCTTTCACTGTCATGAGCTGCTTCAGATAAGCAGCTGTGAGGTTTTTGGGAAAGATAATGTGGGTTTTTTCCTTTGCTCCAGGGCCTCTGAAATAGGCATTACTTCTTCTCTGCTTGCTGATATAAATACAAATCTGTTGAATCACGGAGGTTGTTCCTGGAGATGCTGGGAACTTGCTTTCTCCATCACAACATGGGCTCAGACATATCTCTCTGGGCCAGGGTTGGTTTAGGGACCAACACTGTGAGGATTTTCAGTTGCTGTGCCAAGATTGCAGGCATTATTTACATGCACCCTATTTTGCAGAGCCAGTCTTGCATTGAATCCGTGTCCATGTTCATTAGCTACCCAAGGCAAGAGCCTGATGAGTGATGGATTTTAGAGATAGGTAAAAAATGAGTGGAATTTTGCCTAGGTTGAGCCAAACCACAAAAGTTTTTATTGGTTTGTTTGTGGGGTTTTTTTTCCCTCTTTTTACTACATTTTGATCCATAAGAGTTTGGGGTTTGCTTCTGATTTCATTACTTTTTGATTCAATGTTGGTTTCAATTCTGATTCACCTGACACTTTTAATGTTTTTTGCTTAAAAAAAATAATACATTCATTTTTAATTGAGAAAAACCCATTGAAGTTTTCTATGGCCATACCAGCCATACCTGTTAAAAACAAATTGAAGGTTCTGATGTTTCCCAAATTAAAAAAAAAGAAAATTGCTTTTTCTAAAGAAAAATATTTCAATCTGACTTTAAGGAAAATACTACCAATTTTTTTTTTACTTTAGGAAGACCTACTTGCCAATCATGATAAATCTTATTTATTTCATCTTGTAATGATTATTAAAACAGTATTGAAACCATGCTTTGGTAAGTGATATACTACTGTACCTTGGTTTTTCAAACACAGCCATGCCATGGGGCAAGAAGACAGTTTGGGACTTGGTGTTGTGTCTCTCCTTGTGAGGTGCTGCATCTCTCATTTTCCTATTGCTTTCTTCTGTCATTTGAATTGCTTCATATGCTTGGTCCTGTGACATTTTGTGATGTTTTCTACAACTTAAGCAGATCCTCAAAAGCATTAAAAGCTGTGTAGCACTCATACAAATGAGTATGTATAAATTGTGATGAATTGTAATTCATCAGTTCAGAAAGGTACAAATAAAGACATTTAACAGGCTAGCATGTGAAAAGCATCGTTTTTCTATCAGCCCTGTAACACCGGTCTTTTTCAGACCTCAAGTATTTACATACCTCCCATTTCTTTCTGATGTGAATAAATTCAGAAATTTTTTTTCACATTTTCACCCCCTAAAAATGAAAACAATCTTTGAGCTTTGTACTAGAATTTTTTACTTTCTTAGCTGCAAGATGAAAACTAATGGTCCTCTCTGTCTGGGGTTGGAATACTGATTTGCAGAACTTCTTACTGGAGGATATGGCAGATATTTTTAAATCCTACTTGCTCTTTAATGTGGAGAGCCATCTCTGGGAAAAGTTTGCAAGATCAGGCCCACAGTCATCATTTAGTCAAACTGCATAATTCTTAGGTTTTTTAATCTTTTCCCATAAATCAATCCTCCAATCCCCTTAGTCGTATTTGTTGCTCGTCTCTGAATTCCTTCCAATTTTGCAATTTACATTATAATTAGAGCTTAGTGAAACTGATGAGAAAGTGATTTTTGGGGCCAATTTTTATGCTGCTTGTAAATATTCAAAATCTGGCTTTCCACAGGCTCGTGAGGGCCCCCTGAACTGCGTGACAATGGCAGGGACCTGAGGAACTCCCACTCCTGGGGCAAGGACAGATGTTTTGCCAGATTCTCCCACTATGGCTTGCCACTAATTAGTATTCATTATCCCATTGATTTCCGTGGGACTGTAACTGCCTACAGCACAGCTCACAGTGAATAAGGACAGGAGATCTGCCCCAGCCTGCCCCCAGGATCACTAAACCACTCCCTGGTTTGTCTCAAGGTGAGCAGCTGGGCTCAAGCAGGGCTGGGGCTGGGACTGGGCCCTTTGGGGGAGCAAAAGGCATCAGGCAGAGATGTTTTCTGAAGGAATGCCTGTGCTGGTGGGTGACAGTGCTGGGCACATCTCCTGGGTGGTTTTGGCTGCCATGCCACGCTCTGCAGGCAGCTGGGACAAATGGTGAAGGTAGAGCTTGCAGCCCGTGGCTGCTGTCCCTCCTGGCCCTTCCTTGGATCTGCCACGGCTCCGCTCACCTCTGCTCCTTGCAGCCACTGTCTGGAGAGTGTATGGGCAAATCCAGAGGCACTGAGGGTGGTTTGCTGATCAGAGACCTGAAGAAGATGTACAACTGGCAGAAGAGCAGCCACAGCCACCTCCCCTGCTGCTGCTCCTGTCTGGCTGTGGGACATCTGGCCAGAGCCAGAGCTTGCCCCAGCACTGAGCAGATCCTTCGTGCTGGGCAGAGAACGTGGCCATGACAAAGACCTGATGGATTTAACCTTTCTCATCCAGCACAGCCCACTGGGGTGTGTGCTTGTCCATGGCTGGGGGGGTGGCTCAGGGTAAGGCCATCTGTGAGCCTTTGTAGAAGAAGCCTGTGCTGAGAGTCCTTGCTGTCCCTCTCAGATCAGCTGCCATTTACGCCTCTCAAGGACACAGAATTGCTTTCTCATACGTTTTTCAACCTATAGTTCTTGCTTTCTTATGTGATAGCTACAGTGGGTTGGAAATCTGCCACACTGGCAACGGGCTGAAGAATCCTGTGAGAGTCTTAGCTCAAAAGCAAGCTAGAGAAAAACATTAGAAAATGAATAGCTGAACCCCTGCCTGCCTAATTTCTGCCTTGGCCATACCATCCATACTGTCCTCTTGGTTCTACCTCCTCTGAGTGCACAAATGAGAAGCCAGTGCATATTTTGAGTCTCAGTCACACTGATCAACCAGAACCTTTAAATGGAGGATATTCTGACCAAACCCTCAGAACAAATTTCTCCTTTATGCACCTTTGTAACCCCTTCCACCAAAATAATTTCTTATTCTCTACACAAGGTGCAGAATCTTACAGAGATCCTCCCTCAACAGGGTAGGCATATGGAAAACAGCAGTCAAAATAATGACTGCAAAGTCAAAATTTCAGGGTTTTAAGTCCTTTAACAATTTTGTTTGACTTTCAGTAGAAAGGCTTGAATTCACAAAGCTGCTCTGATGAATTCAAACAGGTGGTTTAGGATGAAGAAAGCGTGAGATGGCAAATCACTCACCTCTTTTGTTATATTTTCCCAAGGACTAGAATTAGTACTGGTGCTTTCTGAACTGAACCAAGGTGCCATGTAAACAGCTGCAAAATTACTGGAAGCAACTTTAGAAATAGCCCATATGTGCCAATTTGCTGTAGCTGTGCCTTTCTCCTGAGGGACTATCTTAATCTCTGGAAACTCTACTTTCATACAAAAACACAGACAGGGTTGCAGGTGTTGTGATGGAGAAGGAGAATCTGAAAAATGAGGAATTGAGGTAATCAAGGCAGATATGAGTCTGCAGAAAACCTGGGACCATAGCTTCATGACATGTGAAATGTTCCTGAGGCTGATACTGAAAACTCAGTGTAAGTCATTGTGGTGTTCCTGTAACAGAGGAAGAGGATAATGCCAGATATCCCCATTTCAATACCAGGCACATCTTTCCTGGTGCCATGAATTAGTAACATTTAGAAAGAGCCATGATTTTTTTATTCTGCCATTTTCAGGGTCAGGAAGAGACTGAGATGCACCTTGACATTCAAGAAGAGCAGATCTGTTGGTCAGAGCTGAGTCTTTCACAGGATATTGTGCTGAATACAGCTGAGTCTTATAACCCCTCTGGTTCCACCTTTCCAGGCAGAACTGTCTCACTCAAATCAGCAGTAAATCACCTTAACTATAATATCAAACCCAGACTGGGAGATCTGAGCAGCTCAAACTATGATGTGACAATTTTTTATCAGATGAACTGTCTACTGCAAATGATGTACCACATCAGCACCCCCAGCATGCTGGTGATATGCAATATCTGAACACACCAAACACTGAAGCCTTTGGAATATGAAATGCTCTTGAGAAGCTCCTGGCCTCAGCAGCTCAAACCACAGAATCACACAATGGTTGAGGTTGGAGGGGACATGGAGGTGATTTGGTGCAACCCCTCTGCTCAAGCAGGATCACTTAGGACCAGTTGTTCAGGACCATGTCCAGGCAACTTTTGAATATCTCCAGGGATGGAGATTCCACAACATCCCTGGGCAACCTGTGCCAGAAAAAGTGTTTCCTGGTGCTGAGGCAGAGCCTCCTGTGTTTCAGTTTGTGCCACTGCCTCTGGTCCTGTCACTGGACATCACTGAGAAGAGCCTGGCCCTGTCCTCTTTTCCCCCTCCTTTTGGGTATTTATATACATTGATGAGATCCCCTCTGAGCCTTCTTACCTCCAGGCTGAACATTCCCATCTCTCTCAGTCTTGAAATGCTCCATTTCCTTAAACATCCTTACCATGGCTTTTTGCTGAAGTCTCTCCAGCATGCCTGGTTCTGAGGAGAGTGGAAGGATCACCTCCCTCCACCTGCTGGGAGTGCTTTTTGCAGCCCAGGATACCTTCAGCTGCCTTTGCTGAAGGGCAGGTTGCTGCCTTATCTTCAACTCAGTGTTCACTGAGACCCCTGGGCCTTCCCTGTAAAGCTGCTCCAGTGACTCCATGCTGATGATCACCATCCTTCAGGCCAGACTGTTCAGCAGGATTTTAGTGCACCTGACAGTCTGCTCATCCAGTCCACACTTGATCAAGTTGACAATAAAGATCTTATATGGGAGAGTGTCAAAAGCCTTACTGAAGTCTAGGCAATGTCCACTGCTCTCCCCTCACCTACCAGGCCAGACATTTCATCACAGAAGTTCAACCATGCCTTCCCCTTGGTGAAGCCACTCCTGGTGACTTTCTTGTCCTTCTTATGCCTGGAAATGGTGAATGGTATTATCTGCCTTACCAAGGCTGGAGGTGAGGCTGATTAACTGGAGTTCCCTGGGTACTCCTTCTCGTACAGAAAAATAGTTGCTCAGATTTGTAAATGATCATCTTTTTATAGGCCTTAAAAATACCAGTGTTTCTAACTGTGTTCACTGAGAACAGGAATTAGACTAAACTGTGTCAACCAAACTAGTCCTGTGGGGTGTCTCCAGAATCTCCCTAGAACATAAGGCTCCTAAACAGGCAAATTCAACATCTTCTACCTGGTGTAGCTTGCACAGAGCATGGGGAGTGGGGTGCAGGCAGAGAGCAGTGAATTGAAGTGGCTTCCAAGAGGTAACATTAGAGGGTTGGTGGAAAAGTTGCAGTGGGAACTCAGGGACAGAGCTGAAAATGCTGAAAACAGCAGCACTGGCACTGAGCAAAGATGATCACTGTGCCAAAGATGATCTCTGTATTTTTTTCTCCCTGTGTGGTACAAAGATACCAATGCTGAAAGAATTGTCTCAAAACCAGCTTTTCAAATGGTGAGCTTGACTAGAAAGGTGGTTCCAAGAGATCAAAAACTGCTGGCAAACTTTTGCATTCAAATATAAAAATTGGGAACTACCCTTGCTCACTCAACTCTTTTCCCCCAAATTCAATTATTCCCAGGTATTTCACCACTTCTCACTCTTTTTTTTTTTTTTTTTTTTTTTTTTTTTTTTTTTTTTTTTTTTTTTTTTTTTCCTTTCTCATGGCAGATTGGTCTCTTCTGCCCTTCAGGCAGCATTTATCACAGATGTGCTTACCATGTCTCATGGAGTCTCTTTTCTGAGATGTGCTTGTCACAATCATTGCAGGTTAAGGCAAAAATAATCTGGAAGGCATTTTTAAAAGCTTTTGTTCACCAGTCTTCAGAGGGAGGTTCTTTTCTCCATGTGCTGCTTAACTTTTACAAGGTCAGATCATCCATGTGTCCAGACATGTGCTCGTTCTGGCACTGACCAGAGGATGGTGGGAGCTGCTTTCCCCTGTCCCAGGTCATAGTGAACTTAGACAATTGTGGAGTTCAGAGCAGGTCAGGGGATCAGCATCTATTGCTGCTGTTGGAGAAGCCAGTGTTGTTGAAATGGCAGATTAAAAGCGTGAGAGATTTTTCTCTCTCTCATGCTGTCTTGTTTTCTTTGAGCTCAAGCTCTGCTACGTGGCTAATCAAGGGAGGGAGTAGCAGGGAGATATCTGAACAAACAGAGCCCAACACTTGATTTGGATTATGGCAGTGAAAATGCCTTATCTTGCTTTAGTGGCCAAGAGACCAACCCCTACTGTCCAGCCTTCTGTGCACCAGAGGAGCCACCATGTGCTGGTGTGCTCAAAGCCACGGCAGAGGTCTCGCCCTCGCAGCTGCCTTTGAGGAGAGCTCCAGTGGGGAGAGGATGAGAGTGTGTGTGAGTGTGTGTGAGTGTTTGAGTGTGTGTGTTTGCCTGCAGGCAATGAGGGAATGAGCCTGGAAGGAGCTCCTGCAGAGAACGGGGGAGTTTCTCTTTCTGGCAAAAAGTTTGGATTCTTCGCCAAAGCTTGTCACCACCTCCCAAAGCACCGGCCTGCTCTCTCTCCCATGCTGGTATTTGGCTCCTGCCTTCTTTCCTCAGCTGCTGAGAAGTTCCCCCTGGTTTTGGCAAAGGAGAGGAAGCCCTGGCCTGGGGCTTGGCACCCTCCTGAGCTGGAAGGGAAGCTGCTCAGGTGTCCAGGGTGCTTAGGATCTCCCAGCCCTGCTGTCACACACTGTGCCCCAGGGCTCCTCAGTTCCCATGGGAATGTGAACACCTCCTTGGGTGTTTAAATCCATTTCCTTCTGGCCAGGGCTGGTGTCTGCTCAGCTGCTCTCAGCAGCCCCTGGCCAAGAGGAGCAGGAGCTGCTCAGGGGCAGAACTTGAAGGCAGTGGATGAGCTCAGGGCAGTGCAGGGAGGCAGGGGATGAGGGAACCAGTTTGAGCTCTGCAAACAGGAGAGAACAACTTTCAATGTTTAAAATATACTTAACCTTAGAAGTGTGTATTCTGAATTGTCCTGAGAATTGGATGGAGTTTTGGGTGAGGCTTTTTATTCTTTAAAGTAGGAGCTACTGTGAGGTAGGGTAAGTTTTAAGTGTGTACACTCTCTTTCTTTAGAAAGGACCATACATGGCCTCAGAGAATGAATGTAATTTTATTAGTAAATTAAGTATTCTTCCCTTCAAAGTATTTTTTCCTAACCTCTATCCCCCTGTCACATTAAGGCATTGATTTTAGCTATTTCAAAACTTATGTATGCATAGATACGGACATTTCCTGTCTCCTTTTCTCCTTTTGTCATTTGGTAATACCGGAGTTACTCTGAGTGAAAATCCTCTGGGAGATATTCCAGGAGAAATGAAGGCATTTCAATCAAACCAAAAAGTGAATGCAAATCACATTTTGAACAGAGCACAGCTGTCCAGTAGAAACAATGATTTCCCACCCTGCATGTATCTTGGAAAAACTGATCTGTGCTCTTCACACAGGGATGTGATATCAGAAACTTGAAGTTCCATGTTGTTAGGTTGGGGTTTTTTTGCCTTTGTTTTGTGGGGAAGAGTTATTCCTCATGGAAAATTTTCAGAGATGCGATCAATACACAGAATAAATTGTCTGCTGTTAGTTCTAAACTGCAAACCTGGAGACAGTCCATTTTTGTACTCCAGGGTGCTCTAACAAGCATCATGGCTGAATCATAATAAACATTTGATTTTCCTATCAAAAACACATGTACCCACACAAACAAACATACTTCACTACTCTTCCAGTGTCTTTGATGGCCTAAAATTTAAATACCTGAGGCAATTTATAAAGCAGATATAATGCAAAATCTATAGCCAGATCACTAGAATTCAAATATCTAAGCCTTTAAGAAACAGAAAAAAAGCCAAGCAACATGCAGTTGCATAAATGCTCCATTCCCTGCTTTCCTTATATTCAGAAAGAACTCATAAAAAATCCTCTGCCATCTGCTATATCCCCACCTATAAGGCATGCTTGCAAATTCTTTTGATGTGCAGATCATTACTTGGGATTAAATTTTCATATATGCAAGCCAGTCTCTTCTTCCCATTCTTCTTCCATGCTCCTGCCTAGGTACCAGGTGTGCCCAGTTGATGGAGGCCTGCTTTTGTGATGCTCAGTCTTGTGGGGACAGCTGTGGAAGGACTGGAAGAGCACTGTCTCCATTCACAGCCACTCAAGGCTGGTGGAGATTATCACTTACCCCAAAAAGCTTGGCTGGAGCTGATCTGCCTGCCCAGAGTGAGAGGGAGGTGGAGAATCCTAGCAGGTTCCTGCTGCTCCCTTGGAGAAAGCTTGCTTCTCTTACTGTCCTATCCCCTTTCTCTGTAAGAAATATACATATAAATGTGTAATAACTAGCTGTTAGTTGGTGTTGAATCATACTGAATCATTTACCCAAGAAGAACAAGAAAAATTACTTCTATTATGATGAAAACCTCCATTATTTAGACCAGCCTCAATTAAACCATCCTGCTGGTCAGGACTGTGTATTTCTCTGCTGTAAACAACTCTCATATTTGCAGTTCTGTTTTGCCATGGGAAACTCTTCACTTTGATCTTGTTACAAAAGTTTTTACTCCCCAGATTGCAGGTACAGAAAAGGGAGGACTGCAATCCACAAGGGTACAAACACTTGCTGCTCATTTCTAAATCTTACCTAGGAGGAATCTTTTTGCTTAAATGCAACTGAAATCTGACATTTCAAAGCAGAGTCTTTTGTAAACTGGAGGGAACTGAAGCTGTTAGACTTGCAATCTGGAAGCTGCTAAATCTACAGTGGATGTACTTCTCTGGTTTGCATTCCCAGAATTACAGACAGCCCTCAGAAAGAGAAGGGGATAGAACCACTGAGGGTGATGGTAGCAGCACCTGGAGATCCTCAGTACCAACACAAGGCAATTGAAAGTCCTTAGAGTTGCAGTTTAAGCTGATGAAGAGAGGCAAAATGCTGATGTAGAGAAATGAAGGTTTTTTTTCCTCAAGATGACAGCAAACCTTGGTGGCAGAGCCAGGTTTTAATCCCAGGTTTTGTGGCTTCAAGCCCAGTGTCCTATGATGTGTCCTGCTGCCCCCCAACACTTGTGGAATACATTTCTTTCTAGATCTGCATCTCTCGCTCTGCCTATATAGACACATCTATATTTAACATACAGAGTTCTCTGTATAGATGGATAATTCTCTATTCATTTACTAATTTATCATACATACCACATTCCAAACAATGTAAATATTTAAAATACTTCATTTGAAATGCTATCTGTTTATTTTGCTCTTTTAGAAATATCCAGAATGTCACACACTTTCCCTTCCTGTTTTGGAAAGGAATCCTTTCTTGCCTGCAGAGAAAGAGGCAGTGATATTGAAATTTCCACAAAGAGAGTTTGTCCCCTGAGTGTTCTTGCAGGCATTTGTGCTGAAGAGATGTTAACATAAGCAGCATTTTACATGAAATATATTCCCATTGCTGCTTGATGCTGCAGCTCCCCATGTTTGCCAGCCCTCCAAGGAACCCAACAGCACAAATAAGAAAGCCAAGACTTAATATTTAGATTTTTTTTTTTCCAAGCAGAAGAAATAACACTTCAAACTTTTTCTTTCATATGCATAAAGATTTGCTTTGGGATCACTTTAAACAAGTTTTTTAGTCCTGTGTGGCCAGAGCAGTCTTTGCTTGTGACGAGGACCCAGGCAGGTGGATGCTGACCCCCACCCCTGTGCTATCCTAAGTACAAACCCACTCAAATACCTCACTGCAGGGTGAGCCATCAGCCCAAAAGGAACAGGAGGCTTTTTCATTGTGCCTGGCAGTCAGAAGCTCCCCTTCCAGGGACAGGGCATGTGAGGCTGGGACATAATCCTTCACTGACAGCAGAATGCTTCCCAGGTGACCCCAGGTGTTATGTAAATGCTGGTTTTTCTTGCTGTGGGCACGGGAAGAGATTAACCACAGCAGCTGGCAAGGGATTTGAAGTGAAACCTCCTTCCCCACCTCTGATCTCAGATCAAAAGCTCCAGCCCTGCCTGCCACACCCTGCTCCTGCAGGAGGGCAATGCCAGGGGCACCCAGATGGCAGAGCCACCACAGGGACCCGCAGGGCTCTCGCAGGGCACTGCCAGCTCCTGCTGACACCTGCTGTGGGTCGAGGAGGAGCAGGAAGAATAGGAGAAGGAGGAGGAGTAGGAGGAGGAGGAGGTGGGAAAGGGAGGGAAGAAGGACAGAAAACACCATACCAGGACATGCTTTGCACAGATGTTAAAACCCAGGAGCATCTTTACTAATTGCGGCAAACTTGGCAGAAATTAAGCCTAATAGGCCTCCTTCGTGTGATTGTGTGACTAAACACCAGATGCCCTAAAGGCACAAACTGACAAAGCTGTGGAAATCTTCAGTAAAGTGTCTCTGATCCTTCAGAAAGGGAGAGGATGTCACAGGGCAGCCTCCCCAGAAGACATCCCCCTGGGGATCCGAAGGATGGGGTGGGGATGGAGGTGTTGGGGCTGTGTGTTATAAAACCCAGCACTAAAATCAAATTTTATGACAAAGATGCTCTTGAGAGTGCATTTTCACGAAGTCATAATTTTTCTGGAAAGGTGGCAAAGCTCCAAATACTTCCTTCCTATTTTGCTCTCCCAGCACAGCACTTCTGCCCGCTGTGGTGAAAAGAACCGGATACTTTGCGAACGGCCTTGGTGCGTCATGGGATTATCCAAGAGTGTTGCAAACCACATGGCCCTTCTCTCTCCAGCCTTATCTTTGAAATGTCTCAAGAGACATCTTATTTTTATGACTGCTCAAGGACTGTAAGCCCGAGGAGCTGCTTTTGGGAATGCATATGATCCCTGTCACATCAAATGACTGCATCGTAATGTCAGCGCTGTCTGTGCAACATAAAGTAGCTGCTGAGTCCCAGCTTTCCATCTGCAGCTCCCCAAAATCCAGGATTTTGGGTCTGAAATTCCTATTTCAGTATTTTCAATAATTTAAGACTGTATATTAAAAGGCCTAATGTGTGATATTTTACTTCCATGTGTTCTGTGGTCAGGAAAACATAAAGAGGTTGCTCTTGAGAAATTTTTATCTGCATTTGTGGTTAATGTGCATGATTGCCTGAGGGAACAGAGTGGTACTGTGCCAATGATTCTTCTTGTTCCAAAGCACAGTAAAACTTTACAATTTTAAATCATTGGCACAATACCTTTTTAGGTTTTTTCAGAAATACCAGCTATCAGTTTCAATAAAGTTTCAGCATTTTGTTTTGATCTTTAAATTTATTGCTAACATGAGAATAGTAATCTGCAATATACCTGCGGGTCAAAATGAAGAAATTAACCTTGTTGGAATGAAACTTTAAAGGTTTTGTGCCCTGTTTTAACATGCTACAAAATTGAGATTTGAGGCTTTTTTAAGGTACCATTTTCTGATGGACAAATTCCATGGGAAGATGTATGACTAACATTAATTATCAGGACAAATCTGGGAATTTGAGGATATACATAATAAGAAAATAAGGAAAAGTTGCTGCACATATGAGTGTAAGTTTGAGGGCTTGTGACAGCAGTTCTGTGTTTCAGAAGATAAAATCAGAGGGTGTTTCTCCAGGATGGTTTTGTGAAGCTGACATCTGATTCAGCCTCCTTGACCCCTCAATGGACTTGAATCTGGTGGAGCACATCACTAAGCATCAGAGGAGGAAATAAATACTATTAGTAAAGACATATTCCTCTTTGGTGATGTTCACTGTCAGGCTTTTGAATTTGTCCTGGCTCTCCTTGACAAAGAATTAGCTGACAAAAATGATACTGCAATGTCAAGAGATAACTGGTTGATCTCATCCTCCAAACTGTCTCACCTATTTCTCACTGTGAGCTTGGTTACTCATTTCAGACATCCATTTATTTCTGTTTCCCAGACCTATATTTTGCTGCCATATGTCCCTGGAAACCTTGACGTCAGAGATGACTACTCTTGTACCTGAGTCCAAATGGTAGAGCTTCATCAAAAGTGTCTCTCATGGTTGCTTTTTTCCTTGCTGCTACCCAGGGTTTTGGTCCCAAATTGAAAGAAATATAATCTAGGAAAAGAGAGCAGCCTGGGAGGATGACTGGGTGACTTCACAGGAATACTTATTTTCTGGAATATCAAAACACATTGGTAGTGTAGGAGAAGCAGTGGGCTGAATGGATTAGTGACTAAGTGTGCATCATGCCAAAGGTCATTTATTTCATGTACCCCACAACTATGCAAGCCTAAGCCTGTCTGGTGGTGACACTTCTTGTTTGTCTCCATCATCTGAGCTTGTCACTGTGGTGGGAAGGCCTGGGCTCTATGATTTTATTGCTGCTGATGTAATTATTGCACAGCTAATAGTCATGGTTCCCCAGGGCCTGAGGAAATTGCAGTAGATGGGAGAAGTGGTTTTTAGGACAGTGAGCTCTGTAACCCCTCTGCCTTTGTCACCAACAGGGTTTGGGTGAGCACATTCCTGGTGAAGGAGCAGGAGGATGTTGTGTCTGGGTTCATAAAAACCCTCATAGATTTAAGGCAAGACAGCAAAAGGTGAGTCCATTTGTCACCTAAAATTAAAAAAAACAAAAACAAAAACACAAAAAAACAAAACAAAACAAAACAAAACAAACAAACAAACAAACAAACAAACAAACAAAAAAAAAATAACCAACCAAACTCTTGCAACAGTGTTAAAATAGTAAAATAAAAAGCAGGTCTTTACTGGAAGCTTCCAGGTGCCCCCGTGGTCATGGGCACACCTGGCATCAGATTTCTATTCTTTTTCTTTTTGTAAGTTTAACAAATGAGCATATCTAACAAATATTGTTCAATTAGAAGAGCAGTTGGTTAGGTAACTTTCCTCTGGGTTCTGCCCTACTTGAGTTGGTCCAGGGGCTTCTTTGCCCCATTTCTTGTTGTGTCCTCTCAGATTCTGGTTGGAAAACAAAATGTCCTTTTGGAGATTCTCTTCTTGACAATAAGACTAAACAGTATTTCAGGAATATGTTAGAAGGTTAGCTTATTATTCTAAAATCTAAGAGAAAGGGTAGGAAAAACACCAAGAGCTATATAATGATGTATTAACAGTCTACAAAGCTACAAATCCATGAAAAATGTATAAAAAGCTAAAATCTTTAGGCATCACATTCACTGAAATTGTAATTTCAAAAAGGAATCCCATATACACTGAATCCCTCCAGACAGGCCCTGGCCAGGAAAAGACTTACAGAACCCCAATGTCTCTATCTGAGAAATCTGAGGGTAGAATTTATAAGCAAGTAGGTTTATTGACAAGTTAGGTTTCCTTCTGTCTGGGAAACCAGCAGATGCCTGTTTGAATCTATCTGCAGTGTCAAGAAATAACAGCATAAAAGTGACTATTTCATCTTGTAATGAAGAGCCCTCTGGCAAGAGGTCCCCACCCACCCAGAGATGATGTGAGAGCAGCTCCTCATGCCCTGGGACACAGCACAGCAAGCAGCAGTGTCACTGCCTTGGGTCACCTGCAGGCAGGGCCAGAGCTGCAGGTCACCCTGGCTGTGCCACCACACACCCAGTCAGGTCATAACCCAGCCTCTGAGGCTGGAATGAAACCAACCATGATTTAAAAAACTCGGGTGGGAGAGTCCTGTTACAGAATTGTGTGTGCCACAGTCAGGAGCAAGGAAGACTTATATCACCCAAATTGAAAGAATCCTCTCCTTCCTGCCTTGGAAGCTGTTTCTTTGCTGTGAATGCTGACTCAGCTGAACAGAAAATAGCTGTGCTTTGCTTTCCAGTGTAAGAGACTCTGAACAGCACAAGCTTCCCTGGAAAATGTAATGTCTTCCCCAGAAAAACTGTTTTTTTCTTAACAAAAGTGTCACCTTCTTACACTGTTATTTCAGAACTTTTCTAACACATAAGAAATAAAATTTCTTACAGTCACAGCTGAGTTAGGCTGAGCATGGCTTGAGTCAGACTCTGAGCACCTTCTCTGAGCAGATATTTCTATATCTGTTGTGGAGATATAACCATACAGGCTTAAAGATGCACCTTATTTCCTTAAGCCTGGGAACAGAAGTTACCCTGGAGTTAGGCACTTCCACTGAAATAACTGTATGGACAAATGGGACCTGAGTGAGCAATCCAGGATTTAAAAACAAATAATATTCCATTCTAAAATACCCATATTGCATCAATAATTGAATGAAAGCAGATTGTAAGAAAAGTGTAAATTCTTTTCCTCAGTTGTTCAGAAAATGTTTGCTTTCCATTTGACTCCTATGCTGTGATATATTTCATTGCTTTTTTTATTAAAAATGCTTTTATTGAAAGTATTTCTAGAAGTCTCAGGAGACTTGGCAATCATTTTTATTGGACTGATCAGTTCCACTTGCATACAAATTGCTCCCTTTGAATTGACTGTTGCAATGTATCTTTTTTATATAAACTGTTCTATTGATTCTGACATAAATAATGTACAGAGTACTTCAAATCATAGAAAACCATCAGTTTGGGGGATTCTTAGCAGAATCTACTACATACCAGACAACAACAAGCACAAAACCACAATGCAACAGAAAGTATCTGTGAAACCTTTGGCTTTTAGAAACTTTTCCCTCCTGGTTTTGGCAGCTGCCATTTGTCTGTCAATTATATCCCTAATTTGCACACGTTGCACATGTTTTTGCATTCATGAAACAAGAATGATAAAAAAAAATTCCCTTCAGCAGATCTAATGTGTCTAATGAGAGAAAAAGAAAGAAGAAAATGGGAGGGAAGTTACATTCAGCTGTTCAATTTTTATTTTGAACTATTATTTTAGGAGGGGGGTTTCTTACCTTACAGGTGTGGCTGCCTTTCTGCTCAAGGTAAGGCACAGCTTCATGTTCCCAAGAATCATCTTTTCTACCACAAGCATACCTGCTGCTCTTGGGATAGCTTGGCCAAACAGCAGCTTATTTGGAAATTGTGTCTCTCAATTGTGGGGTGGTTTGCTTCTCAATTCCTGCCCCTTCATTTCTGAGTCATCACCAGCAATGGATTTAAGGTTGGTCTCTATTTCTCTTTCCACTTCCACGTATGACCAACCTCCTCATGTTTCCTTTCTAATGACTGTCTGGGGTTTGGGGTTACTTTTGGTTCTCCAAACCCCCACAGTTACAAACACACTCTTATTTTCTTTGCTGCCAGTCAGGGCTCACTGACAGGAGCTCAGGAACAAAGCAGAGCTGGGATTTGAAGAAACAAGGGTCCAGATTGCAGTGGGGTCCAGTTTGTAATAGGAGTTATTGAAATGGAGGTGTAAGGATGAAAGTGTTTTCCAAGAGAGGATGCATCCAGTCCATCTATGTTGTAGGAGATACAGCTGCCACATGTCTGGGTTTTCTTGATCTTGTCTCATTTTCTGACTGGAAATATCACCTTTTGGACTGTTGAACATCAAGAAATTCGGGTCAAATGGGCCTGCATTTTTCAGATTTTGTCTGGACAGAGTTTCTGGGCAGAGAAAGAAGGCACAGCTGGTAAATCTGCCTAAATCTAGGCAGATGTTCTGCCCAAGCACAGTGTATCCTAAACACTGAAGATGGATAAAGGCCCATGAACATGCAGTATCCTGCATGGACACACTCATTTCTGCTCAGGACATCTCTGGCAGACTTGTGGAAACCCTAGGACCAGACATTGTTGTGACTGTGGGCACTAAAAAAGGGTGAAATAAAGATGGGAGAGCATTCACTGTGCTGCTCTCCAGTTAAATTATGTCTTTGGTCATCTGTTGGCCTTGGTTTTACACTGAAACTTGGGGCACACTGCTCAGATGTCCTTGTCCTGTCACAGTGGTGGCTCCTGTTTGCTGTTGGTCAGCAGAAGCTGTGGAGCACAACTTGGTTGTGTCAACAGCTGTTACATGAGTGCATTTCCTGCAAAAATGGAAGAAAGTATAATGCCCCAGGACATGGTAGGGTTTTGATTTTTTTTTAAGTTATATAAATCAACAGGGAGTACCCATATTTCCTTAAGACTGCAGAGAAATGGCTGGCATGTTTTTTCCCAAGGGGCTAGATTTTTCTTTAGACATTAAAAAAAAGGAAAAAAAAATAAAACAAATGTTCTCACCCATCTGTCAGCAGTCCATTAGCACACAAGTCCTTGGCAGTAGGGAGAAGAAGAGCTTTTACCAGGCTCTGAGGTGGATGGTGGGGCAGAAGCAATGCTGGTTGGCTTGAGACAGTGGCAATATGTCATGTCATGTCATGTTGGAGCCACTCCTTCAGCAACAGCCACTTTGATGCCTCTTGTTCCTCCCTGCCTTCTACTGACTGAAATTTCTCTTTGCATACAATGCAGTGCAGTGGAACAGGTGAGATTCCACATTTCCTGACAATATCTGGTTATCTCCCAAAGAGAACGCTGCTTTCCAAGAAAACCTCACCGCGTGATCTTGAAATGCTTTGCAGAACTCGCCTCACTGATACTTTGCTTGTCTCACCAGAAATCTGTGATTATATCCTTGTTTCCTCACTTTGAGCAGACTCAGGAGCAGCCAGAAAGCCGTGGGGCTGCCCTCTCCAAGCAGCCCTGGCCAGCTTGCCTCCCTAACATGTTTTAATAACACTGTAGATGCCCCTGTCCGCACTGTGGAAAAATTCTGTGAAAAATGGAAAAGTATGATCAGCTTAAATTATGGTCTACAGTGACAGGATGGGGAAAGTGGAGCTGTTTTTTCTGTTTACATTGTGCTCCGTGGAGACAGCAAAGCTGTAGCCGGGCTTGCTTGAATAATGAGCCACTAAACAGAGAGCTGCATATCACTTAACAAACAGCTCCTCACAGAATTCGTGTTAATTATGCCATTCCTTCTGATTAGATTCAGCTGATTTCTCACTCACATGCTCGGCGCAAGGCTCTTGGTGCCTGGTGGGAACAGCAGTGACACATCCATGCTGGTACAGTCATTAGATAGCCTGAGAACTGCCCGGCATGGTCATTTGCCTGCAAGCTGACACCGCTGCCACGCAGGGAAGGGCTGTGAGCGCTCCTGGAAAAGCTGTGGGGGCAGATTGTCCGCAGGGAACGGGCAGAGGGGGAGATCTGCTTCCCGAAGATGTGCACGACCCCCCAGAGCTGGGGTATGGCTGTGAAACTTTATTCTCATTACAGATTTGATGATGTGAACATTGGCAATTAGAGCTTTCCCGGCTTTTTGTTTTTCACTTTTTGGCTGCAGCTGGGCAGGTGACAGATTCCATGGGGCTGAATGGCCATAATCCTGCAGGAAGAAGTTAGGATGGAAGGGGAACACATTTTCCTGGGAACTCAGCATGGTCACAAGGGAGCCCATGCTGATTCAGGCAACAGAATATAAAGAGAGTTTTAATCACAAGGAAATGAAATTAAATGTTCAAATGCAGAGCGTTGGATTGGTGCCTCCTTCACCTTTTTTGCCCAGTAGTTCTGTGTTTTGTGTGGCTTATATTTGTTATTGTCCCCCTAAGAAGGGAAGGGAAGGGAACCCACTGCTTGGAGCTCACTGTGGAGGTGCTGGCAGTCCTGCAGTCTCTGCCTGGGAAGCAGCACAGCTGCAGCATTGCTGTCCTGCTGGTGAAAATCTAGCTGGAGTTTGGTGGCTTGCCCAGGTGGGGCTAAGCTGTTAAAGCTGTTTGACTTGCATCACTGCAAGCCCAGGGCTCTCTGAATCACACTGAGTTGCAAAGTAAAGATAATTCCATGGTTTTTGTCTCCTCTAACAATGCAGGTTTCACTGGTTACCCCTTCTGAGCCTTTCCTGGTGGGCTCCCACCTTGTTGCAGAGAAGAGGAGAGCAGAGCTCAGCTGTGAGCTCCAAGAGGAGAACTTTGTTCTGCCAGAGCTCCCCTGCTCTCCCAGGGAGTGCTGATGCTTCATTTCGAGATCTTCCAGGCTTGGGGCTGGGCACCACACTGTATTTTCTGTATTTCTGCTTTCAAATAAATTAGTTTGACATAGCTGAGAAAAGAAAATAGTGGTAGCATTTCACTTTGGTAGCTTTTAATAGCAGTTCTTTTATGCAGGCAAGCAAGTACTGATTTCATCCTCTGCCTGTGTACCAACATTTGTCTCTGCAACACTTCAGCTACAGCACCAGAAATGGTGTTTCTGTGTTAACCAAGGCCCACAAGTGCAGTTGTGAGACTCTGCTTCACAACACTGCTAAAAATACAAACGTTTGTGGTGCACACATACTTTGTTTATAATCTCATCGCTTCATATATGGCTTCCATTGCAAACTGTGGGATATATCATTCTGTCTCTTACAGTGTAGAAATAGTGTCTAAAAATCAGATTGAGCCCTTTATTTATAGTTGTCAAGAACCAGATGACAGAAAACATCTTCTGCCTGGAGAATGATTACTGCTGGTGTTTCCTGGGTACCCTCTTCATCAAACAGTGGGAATGTTTCTTGTCTTTAGCATCACATCTGCAATGCTAGAGCCAAGAAAATGTCAATAACTCCGTTATTATGAATCCCTGCTTTCAAGGATTAATAATTTCACACTTACTCACACACAGGCAAAAGCATCGGAAACTGAAATTTGGCACAAACATTTGTAATCCAAGAGCAAAGCTTAATTCTGCAAAACGATCTCTGCAGTTTTGAGTCTGAGAGAATTCTCAAGGTGCCTGCATTTTATTTTTTCCCTTCGAGTCAGTTGTTTGGAAATGATACAATCTCACTTGCTATCTGGCAAGAACTCATTTGTATGCCTGAAGCTCTCAGTAGGGAAAAAATTGTGGTTTACTTTGTCATGCTTTCTTGCTTTTCTAATGGAGTTTTCTCTAGATGCCAAGGAAAGGGAGATGCTGAAGTCCATTTGGTACAATGGAATGCCTCCCTCCCTTCTAAATTTATCCATTAAATATTCCAGCCCCTCCTCATTGTTTAAAACACCTTTATATGTAGCTGAGGAATATTAGTGTGTAATATTATAGCTGTGTAAAGAATATTATGCAGGAAAATGTAATTGCATAAAGAAACCAAACCCCAAAGTATCTCCCCAAGCATTGGAATAAAAGAAGTCTGGTTTACTGTGGGTTTTGTTTGAGTTTGATCAACTTCAGTTTTGCTAAGATATGAACTGTAACTCAAGTTTTCCCTTACAGATAGCCATTTATAGTCTCTCCATTTACAGTCACTCTTATTCTTTCTCTCCTTCTTGACCTTTCCTTTCTCCCATGTAGATTTTAATTAGTGTTTTCTCTCAGTTTCAATGAATTTGGCTGAAATTTGTATTCCTGACAACTTTTCCCCTCTTCCTGTTGCATTTTTTTCCTTTTAAATCAGTGAACAGGTTCAAAAAGTATTGCCAGGTCTCATAGTTGCACGTAATTAAAATACATGTACACTGGAAACAGACAAACCTCATTAGCTTAGAACAGCAGGTTTAAAAAAGCCCTCTGGCTCTCTCAGCTTTTGTGTGACATTATCTCAATTGTCCAAGAATGACTAATAATCTAAGAACCTGCAGTAATAGTGTGAATTTCTCATCAGTCATTGCCCAATGATCTTCAGGCACCTTTGCAAAATGTAAATAAACTGAAGTGCCAAACATAAGGCAACATGCCCAGTTTGATTTTATTATGCAACTGGCAAGTTGCTAAATTACAAAAGTGTTGGTGAGGAAAATTTGAACAGATGTTTTTTTCTGGTGATGCACAATTTCATGTCAAAACCCAGAACTTGGTAGCATTCAGAACACCCACACTGTTGTTGTTGGTGACAGGGGAATACAGTCCAGTTTAGCTTCTTCCAGAGACCTGACATCCCTCCTTTGCATTTCTGGACTGCTGGCTTAAATAATTCACTCATTCTGAAACCATGCACTTGCTTCCTCCCTCAGTCACCAATCCAAAGCATGAACAAACTTCCTGAAGTTATCACTTCATATTTCAGCTTGTAAAAGATGGCATTTCATGCCTTTTGCACAAGCTGCCTTGGCTGCTGCTCATGCTGTGGGGCCAGGGCATGACTGGTGTCCAGAATGCAAAATTCAAGTGGAGGAAGTGTCAGGCATTTGATCCTCCTGTCCTTGCACGTAGTGCTGCAATGATCCTCAGTGGAGGGGAATATTAAACATTGCAGGCGAGACAGCTTGAGTGGGAAGCCTGTGGTTTCATGAGGAGTGCTCCTCATTCTCTTGCTAAAATGATGCAACTGGGTCAGAAACAACCAAAGTCAGTTCGTGATCAATGTGTTAAAGGCTGCCTACTCTAGCTCTGACAGAGAAGTTACCTTTCTCCACCTCAGGGAAAGAGCTGATTAAGCTCTTGAGTAATCTGTGCATAGGACATGTTTCTTCTCTTCTCTTCTCTTCTCTTCTCTTCTCTTCTCTTCTCTTCTCTTCTCTTCTCTTCTCTTCTCTTCTCTTCTCTTCTCTTCTCTTCTCTTCTCTTCTCTTCTCTTCTCTTCTCTCCTCTCCTCTCCTCTCCTCTCCTCTCCCTCCCCTCTCCGAAACTCCCCTCCCCTCTTCTCTCTTTTTCTCATGCCAGCTTGGAGTTAGAAATATTTCTAAGGCCCTCAATTGGATTTGGCTTGACCTTTGGACTTCACAACCTGCTGCAAGAGCACCTCAAACAAGAAATCTGGGCCAGCCAATCCCCAAGGTCCCCCTTGTCCCACACCAAACAACAAATCCACAAGCCTGCAATCAGAAGCTGAATATGTGGAGAGAATATCAGCTCCATAGCATTTGCCTGGTATAGACCTGCAGGCCATGCCAGGCTGGTTCTGTAACAATACAGAGAAACCAGAATGTCACTTCAAAGATCCCCAGATAACCTCTGGGGGAAAAGCCTGAAACAAAAACACTGACTGACCACTTTGGCTTCAGTCACAGTATCCACCTACCTAAACAACTTGGAGTCTCCTGACAAGTGATGACCTTAAAAGGGAAAGACAAAATATGACATTTGAGTGCTGGGTAGGGTTCAAAACCTACAGTAGGTGCCCTATATGGCCTTTTACCTTCCCAGAGAGGGCTTTAAGGGCTATTCTGGCTTAACTGAAACCCCTCATATGCCTCACACTTTTATTCTGTTGTTAACAGGAACTTCCCATATGCCTAATATTTTTGGTAATGATAAATCCCCTGTAATTATTGGGTGAGGGGAATTTGCCCTGTAAAAATAGCTTTGCTGCAAGGCTGAAAAGACACCTTTAATGTAATCAAGACAGGTAACTTTAGGCCTGGAGAACTGGGGAAAGTTTAAAAAGTCAAGGCAGTTGTTTAATGGCTGATAAGTAATTTCTGTGTACATCAATGACAGATAACAGTGCTCATTTTCTCCAGGACTTTTGCAGCATGCTGCATCCTCTGTTCTTTCTGCAGAAATCACCCCAAAACCTGTGTGAGACATTCTGCTTGTACATTTCTCCCTGCATGAATTATAATAGTATAAAGCTAATGGAATAGAGAGGAGCACTGGGATGT
Organism: Peucedramus taeniatus; assembly: GCA_013400575.1. Taxonomy (NCBI): domain Eukaryota; kingdom Metazoa; phylum Chordata; class Aves; order Passeriformes; family Fringillidae; genus Peucedramus; species Peucedramus taeniatus. The sequence continues at coordinate 309,813 of WBNO01023387.1, read as the reverse complement.
CTGTCATCAATGTCCATACCAATATGACAAGCACTAAAAAGCACCAGTTCCTCAGTAGTGCAGAGAATGAGGGCTGGGTGGATTGTATTTCTGGAACTATTATTACAGAGAGACTTGTAAGAAGGATACATGCTGTGAATGAAATGGGTATGGAATCACTGAGGTTAATGATAGAAAAAGGCCATTTATGTCAACTGCTGTATTTCCCTGCTGCTGTTCCCAATGAGATATGGTGTATTTTTAGTGCTTTGTCCAGTCTGGTTTCATATGTAAATATAAAGATTGTCATCCATAAAAGATCCTGAAATAGTTTTGTTCTAGTTCTGTCTTTCCTCTTCCTTCCCTCTTCCCCTCCTTAATTTCTTATTCAGGTTAAATGAGAACAGGAAAGACAGCCGTACATTTTTTCCCCTTTCTGTTCTCTCTTCTTTCTACTGTTTGACCCTCTTCATAGGATTTATCTGACCTGATTTTTAAAAAATTGCATTTAGACATTTGAGTTTTATATGCTCTTCTATCACTGGGCTCAGCTTGACAGGAAACAACCCACTTGCAAAAAACCCTGGAAAACAAATAATAAACAAGCAGTGATTTCTGCTCAGATAGGAACTGAAGTTTTTGCATTTGCTTTCTTGTGTTCTGTGTCTCACATCATGAGTTGTTGAGGGTTTACTCACTGCCCACCTGTCCATTATGCACAGCACTCCAGCACAGTGAGCCAGGGCGTGGTTTAGATTGAAATCAAGTGCAGACCATGCCACAAAAAAACCAAGAAATGTGACAATGAAATAAAATCATCTTTTTGGTATAGAAAGACAGCTACCCTTTCATATTTGGGGTGTACTATTTCCCTTTTTTGACTTTGCAGCCTTAGAAAGTTACATCTCGAGTAGACATAAACTGGTATGGCACAGCTTTCAGCAAATGAAGCTTTTGCCTTGCAGCTGACCTGTGTTAGGAGAGAAGCTTCTCCTCAGTGGTTTGACAATAGACGTGCCAGCAAGTCAAGTGGGGAGGCTGAGGGAGCTGCAGCTGAGGTGCTGCTGTCAGGAGTGGATGGCCCTCAGCAAATCTTGTCTTTGATCCATATGCAGTCAAATCTCTGCTCTGAATCTGGTTAGCATTAATACCTCTGAATCAGTGAAACAGTGGACAAATTAATGGCCTCTTTGTTCCTCATGGGAGAAACCCATCTATATGGTAGCCTGAATGGGAACACAGAGAACAAAAAGACGTGGGGACTGAATTAATACCAGCTGAGTGTGCATGCCCTGTCTGCAGGAAAAGAAACAGAGAGAGATGGAAAATGAGGACACACCAGAAAATTACTTGTCATCTGCTGTTCAGATAAAGCTGTGGAGAGAGAGAGAGACCAGGGGAAAAAAGAAGTTCTGTTATGGATTGTGTTGGCTGAAAAGAGTCCTGAAATAGAAACTGCGTCCTATTGTCCGTCCATGCTGAGTTCAGGGAAATAGGGCTCCTGACATCCTTTTCCAATAATAAGCCTTGCACAAAGCACCCAGCTCCAGCACAGGCTTCTTTTCCCAATAGAAACAACCTTCAAGGTATTCAATATTGGCTAACTGCTGTGGTTGCTTTGAGGGAAGAAAAAAAGAAAGGTGCTTTTTTTTCTCAGAAGAAATATAGAGGTGAAGGTAAATGTACTTACCTAATCCATGTTACCCCTCAGTGACAGGCTGCCATGTCCCATGACTTTAAGTCCTCCCAGAAGCTGCTAAGAGATAAAGCAGCCTTAGCCCTTACTTACTCCAACTTATTCCTGATTTACTCCAGGGCAAGAAGAAACAATATCCAAGAGGTTCTGAATTTATAGCTGTCCTACTCTGTATGTAGTTTCTCATGTTTGTGACAATTATTTCTGTATCCACAGTGAAATAGTCACTTTACACATTTATTTCTAATAGAAAAGTCAATGGTAGTCATGTTCATGAAAAATCTGAAAAATCACATCTGTGTCTTAGCAACAGAAAGCATTGCTAAACTGAAAAATGGCCAGCAACAACCTCACACTGCTGTCCTTCCACTGTCACAAGAGAAGTGAATGATATTAAAATCAGTTCAGATTTGGGAAATGGCATTATTTTTTTCATGTAATACTTACTGGCCCAACTTTTAGGATAGCCTGAGTTTTATTTTTCATCATCTTCTATCTTGCCATGCTACCTTACAACCTTCCCCTCAACTTGCTGTTGCATGTTGGCCTTTCTGAGCCTGGGTCTTTGGGTTTTACCAGTGTCCTTCCCAAGAAATGGGGTTTTTGCTGCCTTCCTCCCATTGCAATTATAGGATGCATCTTCAGTCTGAGTCCTTCAGTCTTTAAAAAAGTTGTCTGTAACAAATTGCTTTTTTTTTTCTTTTAAATTAATTTTAAATTAATTTTTAATTCACTTCACAGCCCTTGTGTCCCATTTTGTCTTCTATCACACAACAACCAACATTTTGATTTCTTCAGTGTACTTGTGTTTCCATGGTGAAGGGAATATGATCATCCTTTCTTGTGGCTTTAAGATTTGAATGGCATAAACTATGGATAGGCTTTTTAATCTTCTAAAATGTTTTGGGTTTTTTGCCTCGAGTCCTTTGTGTTCAAGTTAAATACAATTTATAATCAAGTGATTATTAGATATCAGTACTTCAAGGCCAAGAAAGCTAGTGGTCTGACTTCCAGAAAAGTTCACCCAATTACCTTTACCTGGGTTCAACATCTTGTATTTGCCTAAAGCAACTCCTCCAGAAAAGCACCTGGGCTTGAGATAAAGGATTCACCTCTTCATGTGGTAGTTTGGGAGAATAATTAATCATTATCTTAGAACACTGTGCCTTATTTCTCATTTGAATTTTTCCAGATTTAACCCCCAGATATTGATTCATGTTTGGCTTCTGCTTGATTAAAGTACATAAGGTACTTATAATAAAGGAGTATTCAATCTTTCCTTTGACAGGCTAAACATATGGAGCTCTTCAAGCCTCTTGCTTGGTGCTCCTCCTGAACCAAATCAGGGAAATGAATTATGCTGCACTCAGTGTCCTACAGGGGAAACAATGGGAGCGTGTTTGGCACAGAAACATTGTGCTTCACTGGGGCTTGGAAGAGGAGGAAAAAGAGGAGGGAGAGGGGGTTAGGCAGGGCAGGGACAGACACTCCCAGGAGAGCTGCACAGAAATCACCAGGGCAAGACCCCAGGTGCCTGAGAGTGCCACAGCTCTGCAGTTCCTTACCTGCTGCTCTGGAGAAGTGGTGAGGATCAGTGCCTGGCCTTGAGCTGTCTGCATCAGCCTGGCTTGGGCCCTAACGAATCCTGAAACTCACCTGGCAGGGACAGGATCCAGATTTCTCTGCAACATGACCAAGTGATCAGACAGAAGCATTTAGTCTTCATTATAATCTGCTCTAGCTAGAATAAAGAGAGTGTGCTAGGGAGAAAAATAAAATAGTTTTTATTTCATTCTTTTGAAAGGGATATCTTGGCAGTCACATATCACAGAAGGATTTGGGTTAGAGACCATAAAAATCATCCAGTTCCACCCCGCTGCCATGGGCAGGGACACCTTTCACTAGACCAGGTTGCTCAAAGCCCTGTCCAACCTGGCCTGGAACACTTCCAAGGACAGGACACCCACAATCTCTCTGGGATAAAACCCATAACATAAAACATATTTGGAAGAGTATCAAACCTCTGTGTCCTCATACCAAAACATCTTCATTAAAAAAAAATATTAAGTTGAAAATACTATCTCATTTCTATATCTGCTTGGATATTTTTAAGTAGATGCAGTTTTTAAATACATATTTGAGATTTATATGCTTAAAGAGGTAAAATTAATATTTATTTTTAGCTTTTAAAATTGTATAGAAAACACAAAATTAAAGACAAGATTCATGCACAGCATATATACAGTTCCCAAAGATCATAATAAAAAGCTGCTCCAAGGAAAGTATATTAGGGTGATTTGGCCCAAGCTACAGGTTTAAGATTACAATATTAAACTTTTAAATGCCACATTGCCAGGTCTGAAATAGCTGGTGTGGGGTTAATTCTGTGTCCTTGTAGAATTTTAATAATAAAAAAAAAAAAAAAAGAAAAAAAGAGCTTGGTGAGCCTAGGCAAATACCTTGAAGCATATGAGATTTTTCCAAGCTGGGCCAACTTGTTTTTTCTGGGCTGTATTTTACGTCAGCTGCACCACATGAAATGTATAAATGCATGGAAAACTATAAAAATTGCCAGGACTGATGTGATAATCTATTCTTCTTAACTGTTGTGAACGCTTCCTATGTCTTGCATCTTGTTAAAGTGGATATATTTATTGTAAGTCCAGTGATTTGGCACTTCAGAGGTAAAAAAGCTCTTTACTCCCATCCATAGGTAAAAAAGGAAAGAACAAGCACAGCACTGCTTTTTAACTAACTAAGCACAAAAATGCTTCAGAGAGGAGAGGTCTCCTGCTATCAAGTAGTGGTAACCAGGGGAGGATATGCAGCTCCCATTTCCAGAGAGCTGCTCTCCAGGGTTTCTCCTGCTGCACAGCACAGAGGTGATCAATTTGTGCTCACCCACAGCAGGTGAACTGGTATTATGGTTTGCCACCTCCAAGAACACCACCTTGCACCCTTCCTCCTCCTCTACTCATGCCATACCCTGCCCCATTCCTGCCTGCATGGTCCTGACCCTTCATTTCTTCTCTTCAGTTAACTCAGCTCCTTTGGCCAGGAAACAGCTACACTTTTCTTTCTTTTTAACAAGTTATTTTTCTGCCTGGCCAGGGAGCTGCACAATGAGTCCAACAAGCCCTGGAGCTGATGCATGGATGCCTTGTTATGAGTCTGGGCTCCTGGCTTCCCTTTCCTAGGGAGCAGCCATCTCTCACTGCCCCTCAACACTGCAGTCCAAAAATCCACAGAGTAGCAGGGCAGTGCCTGCTGAGCCTGCAGTCTGATGTAGGATGTGGCAATTGCTTGGGGAATTTAGAAAAGCACTGGTAGTTTCTCCTGAGGATGCTACCCCACCAAAGTGTCTCCATACTGGGTATCAAGAAATGCATCTCAGCAGCCTTGGCCTTGGGGACTCCTATGACAGCAGAGGTGTCAAAGGACCTCGCTGCCAAATGAGGAGAAAATCCCAGACAGATCCCAGACTGTAAATCTTGCAGCCAGGAGCTCCAAGGAGAACAGAGTCCTTTGCTCCCCTTGCTGGTGGATGAAGGAAAAGCCCAAATGCAGAGACCTCACACAGGCAAAGTGCAGCAGGCTGGGAGCACTGGGGAAATATCAGAGCTCCCAAAGGATGGCAGTGGGGTACAGAAACCTGCTGGGATGGAAGAGCTTCTTTCTAAGCTGTGTTAAGCCTATGAAAGCTTCCTACACATACTAAATACTGGAATAACTGGCCTCTGGGAAGGTGGACATGAGTGGCAAAGAATCTGCTGTGCTTTAGTGTGTGGAAGATTGGGAGATGCACATGGATGATGTGCAGAAGTTGCATTCACCTCTTGGGCATCCACACATGGACAGTGTGAAATAAAGTTAACTCAGATTGCTGCTAAAGGTGTTCCTGGTATTCATTTGTACAGAGTGGCTATGCTTTCCCAAGCTGATTCTTCTTCCCTTTTTCTCCCCTTTTAAAAGCTGTTCTCCTTGCTTGTGCGAGGGGAAGAGCTGTTTATTCAGAACAGTAGAAGGAGCAGCTGCCTGCAAGGCTCAGCTTGTGGAGATTGGATGAGGTTCTAAGAAGATTGGATGAGATTGGTTCAAAGAAGAACCCTCATGTTTGACATGGTCAAGTGCTGCCTCCCACGATTTGCTGCACAATTGTGTCCTCCTACACATGTGGGGCCTGACAGTTGCTCTTTGCCTTTATGAATTTAGTTTGAATTACCATGTGCCAAGTTCAACAAGAGCTTAATAGACCCTTTATTGCTGGGGATTTTTGATACCAGATCAGACAGATGTCTGTTGGGTGTGGAGAGTCAAGCCCTCAGAAATATAATAGATCAATGATTCCTGAGGAATCATCCAGCCTTTGTTTCTGCTTTTCTTTGTTGACTTCTGAGAAGAGTAAAATCTGGAGGAAAATTATGGTAATATAGAAACTCTGCCCAATAAATGTTTGATATAAGTGTTTTGCAAACCTTGCACAGCTTTTCAAGAGTGCTATATACTCTACTACTGCTATCTGGGAAAATACAGGTTTTCTTCATTATTTCAGTATTACCTCATTACTTCATTATTACTTCATATTACTTCATGTATTACATTGGAATAAACCTGAATGCATGTATACCAAAGATCAGAAATCAGACTGTTGGCACTGACTCAGACAGTTTTCAGTACCAATTTACTTTAGAATGAAAGTTTATGATTTCATGCTTTGGTCTTTTCATTGCCCCAGATGGAATTGTGATCAATCACCCTCCTAGTTCATTAAGAAACATACAAAATCCCTTCAACTGAATAATCTTTTTTTTTTTTTTCCTCTTACTAATGTGACCCTTTAAAAAGTGCTGCAATCTAGAAAGCAGAAAAAATATAATACCAAATGTTAAGCCATTCATACCAACCCTGTTAGAAATGTTTTGTGTATCCAAAGGCATGTATAAGTTGCAGTCTTTGGACTGATGTTCATTAGTGATTTCAAAGGCCCCACTTTCTTTGGCCTGGGCTAGAAAAGATACAGTCTGGGCACAATAATCACATTATTGGTACTAAACAGGACACCTTGAATCCCTTGTAACTCTTCCTGTTGAAGTCAGTGGATGGCATCAGGGCTTTGCTCCCCTTTGCAAGCCGGATGAAAGATGAGCGTCTTCCACTTGAGGCAATCCAAGAAGTCCTCCTCAAAACACCCATTATTGGGTATGAAAATACCAGGTGGTAAATTCATCCCCACCAACATGATTCTTGAAGGGAAATGTGCAATGCTCCTTTGGATGAGGCATACATGAATTCACTAAATTCAATAGCTCAAACACCTTCTCCCAGCGCTCGCTCTGCTCGCTTCCAGTTGGCTCCTTCAGCACGGCTTTGCAGCAAGCCAGATATTTCATTTACAACACAGAGGTGTATGCCTGAACATATTTGCAGGCCAGGAGGGGATTTTGGCTGGAGAGAATTTTTTTTTTTTATTTTTTTGGAACAAGGAGTTAGAAAATTCCTGCCTGGAGTTGGCAGAGGTGGCTTGGTATGGGTTAAGGTGCCAATTCAGCTGTGCTCATCCTCTGACGGGTGCAGGCAAATGCTTTGCTGAGAGGGTTTCTGGGTCACCTCTGAGGTGTGCCCTACTTGTAAAGAGACTGTGTATCTCCCAGGAAGAAGTGGGGATACATACAAGCTGCTAAATGTATGAAACAAAACATCTGATTGAAGTGGAAGTGCCAAAATGAGAGAGGACTGTGTTTTTCGGAAATATTTTTTTTCTCTGTCCTGGATATTCCTGGGAAAAAAAGTGTTTTCCTTTTTTTTTCTTTTTTTCTTTTTTTCTTTTTTTTTTTTTTTTTATCTTTTCCTTAAACTGTATAGGAAATGAGAGAAGAGTGTGATGTCTTTTTTACTGATGTTAAGCTCAGCTTGTGGATGAAAAGCTGGCCCAGGTTCCAGCTTTCACAGCAGGTTTGAGAAGTCTGTATCTCATGCTATTAAAAGTGACTGAATCTTGGAGGTTTATCTCAATTTCACATAGATTTGAATAACCCAGAAATTTAAATCAAGTTGCAACAAAAATTTAGAGAGGTTTTTGATTCATGGGAAGTTCTGTTTATAGAGTCATTTCCAAGCAGATTCCAGCTCAAGTTGTTTGACTCTCCAATTTTGCAAGTATTTTTTGAGAAATTCTCCCTGCTTGTTTGCAGGCTAATAATTGTCTTTTCAGTGGAGAGAAGACCCAGTTGAGGATACTGTGGACCCACAAGTAGAGCCATAGTATTTAAGGGCATTTAGACCTAGACTTCTGTCCTGGCTCATAGGCAGAACTGAGATCTGGACTAAAATTTGAAGAAATCCAGAAGTCCTGAGGTGCCTGTTTATGGTTTGGATTTATGCTGAAGTTCAGTTTTACAGGAACAGTAAATGAACTAAAGCATGAAAGGGAAGTGTTACCAAAATCAACTTTCAGGAAGCCACTATTAGCTTCTTCTGTGAACAGAGCCAAAAAAAAGAGATATATTTTAAACTACCATCACTTTTCCCCTCCTCTTATCCATCACATTCCTATATTATTCTCTTATAATCTCTTTAAACTTATATATGACTCAAAAATAATATTTGGTAAGCACATTCATATTCTTTTCATCAATATTTTATTTTGAAACATGTTAAAGAGTTGTGTTGCACAATAAAAAATGTCTCTCTCTGAACATCATTTTCTAATGGGCTTTTTTATGTCCCATAAAATCTGCTAATTTTTACTTGTCCTCTCTTGTCAATGAAACAAACTATTATTTCTTTCTGCAGAACCAAACTGCAAACAAGAATGTCTGGAATATCAAGACTAATGATGTACAAAGTCCCTTCTGGCCTCAGCTTCTATTGAAAAATAATTGGATGAATTGGTGATGCTTACATTTCATCTGGCCTGCCACTGTGAGTAATTCCACGGTGCCTTCTTGGCCAAAGTTCAGCCATTTAAGCACTTGGTGAAAATCTGCTTGGATGGACTGGGGGTAGGAACGTGACAGATAACAGCAGAGGAAGAGTGAAAGCTCTGTGGAATCGTGTTGGGTTTGTTGTCACAGCATCCAGCCCTGTGCAAGCAGCAATCCTGGTTGTGACTTCAAGTTTCTGCCTCAGTGTGAATAACAAACGATGGGGATGTTAACCATAAAAGTCAAGCTGGCCTGGATACAAGCTGCAATGTGATGGGCAAGGGAATTCAGATGGTGGAATAGGCCCTTGTGTGGTATAAATTATTGTGGTACCATGTGATGCCAGTGGAGTTATGATTTGCCCAAAGAACTGCCTCTTTGCCTTGCCAAGAAATCATTATATGGGCTGTCACCTCTCAGAATGGATTAATGAACCAGAACTAAATAGATGCCAGCTTGCCAATGCTCTTATTGGGGTCATAATTTGCTACAAAATTTTAACAGGAAACAATTCATAGAAAAATGATTTTGTTTTCTTCCAAATCTCTCAGACAGTAATTCTAAAACGTGTGTGTGTTTCCTTTTGTCTTTTAGTTCATTCATTTTCAGTGACTTTTTCTTCTGTTCCTTTTGATGCCTTAAGTTTTAGCTTTCATATTTTTCAGATTCTATACTGCATCTGAAATTCACATAAAGTGTTAACAAGTTCTCTTCACAGTTTAATTAGACAAAGCAATCCTTGTCCAGCCTGAGAGCCATTGCAGCTTCAGGTCCAAAAAGTGTAAACAACAGCAAATTGAGGAGAGCAACCTGGGAGGATGGGACTTCATAACCTGAAGCTGTAATTTGACAATTAACCCCAATATGTAAATGGACCAAAACTTATAGAAGTGTGAAAGAAAAGGTGTGACCCAGGAGCCCATCTTGAGTGGAGCCCTGGCTGGGCTCTTGTACTGCCCAAGGTGTATCCTTTGAAGGCCTTTTAATAAAGACCTACTTTATTCCTTTAACACTGTTCTAGGTAACCTCTCAAGGCATCACTTTTCCTGCCTTATTGTTGACGGGTTTTGGAAGGTTTTGTCAGATTTTCCCAGACTTGTAGATTTGGGAGAGGACAGATGCTCCATAGAGGTGGCCACAGGGAGGTGAGAGCAGGGTTGATTGATGCTGTGAGGTGGGGACTGCTGGGATCCCTGGTGGGGTCATTATTCCAAACCTCCTTTGCACAGCCAGCTCTTGGGCTGATTTCTCCTGGGTCTGGGCAGTCCAGGCTGCAACCTGGGAGGAGAGAGAGGGAGTCACAAACAGCAGCAGTTCCCCAGGCCTCCCCACTGCATGATGAAGTGAGAGGGTGAACTTTAGAAGAAGGAGGTGACTTCTTCCTCCTGCTCTTTGGAAGATAAAGGTGAAGAACCATGTGTGAGGTGGAACCAGCTCCATGTTTGTTTTGAGCAGCCAATTATTTCCATGTGAATAGTTGCACTTGAACAGGTTTTTTTTTTGTTTTTGGTTAGCTCAGAGTTTGTTGATTTTTTAACAAACCCTCCCATAATGAAGTATCCCACAGTGACAGCACATCAGCCAGCAAGTGCACCCCTCAAGGGATGTGAGCCACCAAGCTTTGCCTGTTCATGCCTGAGGTGTGCATGCAAGGCTGACAGACACAGCCTGTGCTTTCTCAGGGCAGTGTGAAAAGGTGGGGGCTTGACTTCATCCTGGCAGTGTGGTAACTACAAAAAGGGAACTGGGAGGGCTGGAAAGGATAAGTCTTGTTTGGAGTAGAGTCTTCTCAGACAGCCCCATGACTTCATATGAACTTGTCACACGCCGAGTCATTATTTTGGACAGAAACACAGCCCAAGCAAAGTCATGGTCTGAGCTCTAGACACTACTGCAACACACACAAATGGGTATATGAACTTTTCTCTCTACCCAAATAAATGAGTACATAAACCCAACACACACACACAAACTGTTAACCCAAATGATTCAGACTGGGTAATTCAGGGATTAACTAGAAGTATCTCCGGTCGTTTCATGGTGCTCCTCATCATGCACACAAATTCAAGCTATTTTCCTGTTTTGGTAACTTCTAACATAGAGGAGAACCCAAACGCCATGTGACTTCAAATGCAATTAGAATCATAAAATAGCAGGTTGGAAAGGGCCTCAAGGATCTCTGGTCTAACCTCTCTGGGTGAAAGCACAGTCTAGACAAGATAGCTCAGCAGCCTCCCCAGCTGCATCTTGAAAGTGTCCAATTCACCACTTCCCTGGGCAGGTCATTCCAATGTCTGATTGCTCACATTGTAAACATTTTTCTCTTGTTTGTAATCAAAATGTCTCCAGGAGTAACTTGTACCCATTACCCCTTGTCTCCTCCATGTGGAAAATGGAGTTCTCATCCTCTTCGCAGCCACCCTTTAAATACTGGAACAAAATACCTAATGGCTGCTGCATTCTGACTAACTGAGATTCTTCTGCCCTTTCTTCATAAAGCAGCTCTTGTTTCCTTCACTTAGTTGCAAAGATGTTTCCTGTTAAAGGCTCTTTCCCTGCAAGTCATCTATGGACACCTTCCAGATAATAATCTGGGAAGCATCTTGGGATTTACTCAAATCTCATGATTAGCTGGATTTCTGCAATTGTCTGAGGGACTGGAGATGATCTTTTCCTCAGGAAGAGACAAGACTTTTATCAAAACAGGGTAACTGCAAGGGCTGACCAATTTGGTGCTGAGGAGCTCCCAGAGGAGAAGACAGTCCCACTGTTAGAAGACAGGGTGTAGAAGGATGTGTAAAGGTAGCAGCCAGGTGTTTTATGTTCTTGTTTATTCTATATGGGAGCTGTAAAGAAATGGGATAGTGTGTCTTGGCACGGAATGAATAAGGAAGCTGAAAATGTGATTTTGGGGTGGGGAAAGAGCTCGCAACAATGAGGTTGTAAAAGCAACTCCCATAAAATATATCTTGGTCAAGTTCAGTTCTGCTTTTTTGTGAAATTAGAGAGAGCTGATCTTACAAAAACAAGTGCTTGTTGAGGTTGCTGTTGTATGGAATTGGCGTGTGCTGTTTTTCTAGCAGACTCTCTTCACTGTCATCAGAGTGCAATTTCTCTAGAGTCGCTGTGGGATGCAACAGATTTCTTGGAAAAGAAGGTTGTGTTGACACCCACAGGCTAGTAATGTTTTCACAAGAAGGAACATGACTTTACATTTGACTCTCTTGAAAAGAGATTAGCAACACTGTGATTTATAAGAATTGCCAGGATTTGAGGTTGCTTTTTCTCCCCTCTCTCTGAATCTAAGCTCCAGCAGGTAGGTGTTAAGTGAGTGAAGCATTTCTGGCAAGATTTATGTGCCCATACAGTAGAATGGGAGTGAAATCTGACAGTCTAAAGGAGGGGGAGAAACTGACAAATAGAGGGGGTGGAAAAGGCAGATTGGCTTGGATTTTTTCTTTCCTTTTCATTTGCAGTCAAAACCCTTTGAGACTCTTCACTCTTAGGTTGAAAATTTCCTTTGCACAGACATTGCCCTCCCTTGTCCTTTTGTTCTAGCAGTAAATATGGGTCCACAGCATGTACATGGAAAGCAGGCACAGCCAAGGCTAAGTCTCCCTGAAATAATATCTTTCCTAGAAACAGATGACAAACATTTTCCCCAGAAATGAGATATCTCCAGTGATGAAGTTCTCTTAGCAGAAAGAAGCCCTTTCTCACCATGGAGCCTTGCAGTTAAGTAAACAGTACTAAAAGACAGTGTGTCCTCATACAGGAGGGTGTTCCAGCCTAAATAACAACAAAAGCCTTTTCAGAAAGATCTACCACCATCCTGTTTGGTTGTGTGGATCAAATGGGTGCTGAACAGCACATGATTGCTTTTGCAGGACCATGGTGGTGAGCAGTTCCAGGACTTTAGGCTGTTAGATGGGGAGCAATCTAGAGGTGTAAGATGGTTGATATAGTTTGTAAAGTCCCCAGAAGCTCAACACTTGATGAATAACAGATTACAGAAACCAAAATGAGCGGGAATAGTTCCATTAGAGCCACGATTCCTACTGAGCAGTACTATAGGAATACAAAACAGGGAAATAGTTCAGATGATAATGGCATTCTTCTGGCTGCAAAAAGAAGCATTTTCAAAGAATAAACTACTGAATATATATTTAAATATCAGAACTTAAGTTTGCTTCTGAAACTGCATCTGAAAGACATATCCTGAACCATGGGTGAAAATAGAGGGGAAAAAAAGCCACACTTGCTAATTGAGTCTTGCTTTTATAGCCCATAGAAAAACATAGACACATGGATAATGGACAATCTACTATCTGAACAAAATCCAAATGTGCAGTTATGCCTAGGTTCTCGCAAATTTGGAGTGTCCATCAGCCACAGAAACCCATCACCTCACTTATCAGAAATGTAATAAATATGAAGGACTTCAGAGGAAGCCCTTTGACTCATGTGGTCTCTTTAATGATGAAGGTACATCACAAAGAAATTTGCCACCAGTCCTAAAAACACCCACTGCTACAGCCTGTGTGTTTGTGAGGTGACTGGAGTGACCTCCTGCTTGGGACTACTTCTGAGGAAAACAGTGAGTACAATTCATCTGGAATCTTCTGTATTTCTCCTCTTCTGTGACAGCCTTTAAGGTTTTGAAAACATCCTGCCCCTTCGTGAGAACAACTTGAGATTTTTTGAAGCTTCACTGAAAATGAGAAAGACTAAAAAAAAATTTGTGGTTTTCCTGAACTGCCAGTCACCTAAGGATCAAGCACTGATGTGAAATGGAGAAGATATCAGGACCAAGTTCTGATAACACTGACTGGTCACTCAATACAACATCTTCAGTGGGAGACCATGAGCTTGCTCCATCCTAAGAGATGATTGCTGTTATGGCACTGTGGAGGATAGTGTGGCCAGGTTCAGATCCCTGTAGCCAAAAAGCTCAGTTTTGCTATGTCAGTGACCTAACCACTGGTGTCTTGGCTAAGCTGAGCTGTTCTCCTTCTTTGGATGCAGACACTTTTTCTGATGAAAGCCTAAGAAAAACTGGTTTGTTTCTAAAAAAGATTTATGTTCTAACAAATCAACATCTTCCAATTAAAAAAAAAAAAAGTGTGTATCACTGGAAAATTCCCATTTAGCACTACTGATGAGTAAAAAGTTTTGCTTTACAGATGGAGTTAATAATAGTTTATAAGCTAAAGTGAAAAGGATTTTGGGTGAGCTTCCTAAAGAGGAAGTGAGTCACTGTCTCGGCAGGAAAGTGTTCCAGATAGGCAGGGCTGGACAAGTTACAAAACACCCCCCAACTGTGTGGAGTCACAGGGAGTGGACAAGGGATTATTGCATCCCAGACTGCAGAAAACCAGGAATTAGTAGGGGGCCTTGAATACCCCCCAGCCCATGTGTCTCTAGGTATGGTCTTCTCCCATCTCCTGGGCTCAGAGCAGCTCAGCTGAGTCATCCCGGGGAAGGCGTAATAGCTAAGGAAGAAGCAGGTGTTGCAGATGGGTGGGTGATTCAGTGGATGGTGTTATTCCTACTGAGTCAATGCTAAAGCAGTTTGTAAGCAGGAAGTTGGGGACACTGTGTGGCTACAAGATCTGCTTTCTAAATCCAGTGACATTCAAGGAGTCTGCGGTTCCCTCAGTATGCTTTCCACAGGGTGAGTTGCTTTTAGTTGTTCTTGGGCACAGCATTTTCAAAAGCAAAAACTAGAGAGGCATTTTTAAGGTGTCTGTCAGTGGAATTTACAACCTTGAGAGTCCAGGTCAGTTTTGATGATGATATTTCTACATTAGGAAGGCATTTTTGGAAAACAGAGTCCTATATTCTTGTGACTGACTTTGCAACCCTCCCACTGGTTCCTGGAGTGTCTGGGTTGAAACTTTACATGGAATTCATTTTAATGAGAGCTCTGTATATTTGGTATTCGGCAGAGCACCAGGAATGGTGCTGGCACTCCTCAGGTGTACTTAGTGACTGTGAAAAGCAAGTTCTCCATGGCCACCATGTCCTTTGAAGTGCCAATATTGTCTTACAGAAGAAAGCTAAAGCTGCTGCATCTCCTCTGACTTACTTGACTCATTGAAGATGTTAGAGAACATGTCCTTTAATGTTCTAAAGTTCTCAAGTGATTTAACTTTTCAAGAAGAGATGATAGTTCACTTTCTCCATGTGTGTACACAAGTCAAAACTGCACACATTGTACAGCACAGAGAAGAAGATTTAGATCTTTGAAGTCACTGCTGTTTCCTCCATCCTTTTTGCATTTGGGTGTCTCTCTTCTCTTGCTGGAAGCATTGCAGGTTTGGAAGGTGGGTTACTTTTGCTTCCACTCTTCAGTAATTCAGCCCTTAGTCCTTCCGCTTCCTTTTATTCCACGGAATTTCCACTTGGTTTTTTAAATTTGATGTCATGTTTCCCTCCAGTAAATAAGAGGGAAAATGAAAATATAATTACTGAATCTCATAAGAGCATCTACAGGCTCTGGTTCATATGGAGGATGGCAGATACTTCTGTGCATCTTTGCAATGTGATGAAATGGTCCAAAGATCTGGGCTGGCAGAGGTGGCCTTCCAGCTTCTTATGCTGAGAGCATCTTCTGAGGAGACCCCACTTTCTGGGGACACAAACTAACTTAGCCAACCATTCCCTCTGAGGAAAACAAAATGAGCAGCTTTCCTTCACTCATGCTCGACATTTGTACTTACTGTTTTCCACCTATTTTATCAAGCACTTCTCTTATGTTTTATTGGCTGAACTTTTCATCCATTTCTCCTCTGCCATCTCTTCTTCTTTCACTGAGGTCTGGGTGCCCACAGAAGCTCAGTGGAGTAAGATTTAGAGAGCAGATTTCAGATGGGCTTAATTTCTGGAGTGCAGTAATGACATACACTTATTGTTGCTTGCTTATTATTGTTTTTTCTAAATAGCTATTTTTGCTCTTAAAGGATTTAATTCTGTTTTCACTAAGAACAAAATCATCCAAATTGTTATGTAGGGAAAACTCACTTCACAAGATAACAGGGTAAATCTTGATGTTATGTTTCTTTTAAAAATTATATAGTTTTTAAAAACCACACTGTTTCTAAAGCTGAAATGCTGTAAACTCCAGTGTTTAAGCACTGGCCTGAATGCATTTGCCTCACTACCTTTATGCTTTTTCTTTGCATAGGTAATTTGTTCAACATTATGGAGAAAGTCTGTGTCAAAGCCTAAAATGAAACCAATTCCTCCAGAATGCTTTGGGCACAGCACCATCCTTCTGCTGCACAAACAGCAGCCACATCCCAGTCCAGCCCAGTGCCCCTAAAAACGATAGTGATGAGAGCATCTAAAGCAGAGGGACTGCCAGGATCCAGAACCTTCCCACTACCTTTTGCTTCATCATTTTCATCACAGCCTTTCTTTCCTAAATAAGGATATACTACATTTTTATTTCTAGAGAAGAATTTAGGCAAAATCCCCAACGTTAAATAGGAATTAAGTTCAGTTACATCTTCCTCATCTCTTTATGAGATGCAAGTCAAACCTTAGATGGGATACAATCTCCTTCACTTCTTGTCCTCTTTCTAAACAAATCCAGAGTTGAATGACTTGGCTTGAATTTATATCAGTTATTATTCAGAGAATAAAATGAAGAGTAACAGCCTGTATCAATTAAATTTTCCTCATCCACATCCCAGCACTGTTTTGCAAGTGAAAGTAATGAATACAATCTCTGCTTTCATAAAGCTTCTCTGTGGTAAAAGTGTTCCACAATTGCTTCCTACTGAGTTTAGCTCCAGTTTCTTTACTGAACACCTTTACTAGCCAGGTACAACAAGCAGAGCTATCACTGAGAATTAGACAGTAAAGTAAACTCTAATGAAGTGAAAATCATTATCATCATCATCATCATCATCATCATCATCATCATCATCATCATCATCATTTTTAATGCCTTTAAAAGTCTCATGATCCTCCCTGTTTCCCTTAAAATGTCAATAATTTTATACATTTTTTGTTACAGGTCAGGAATTAAAAAATTAAAAAAAAAGAGAAGACTACTATTATTTTTTTACTACATATTAGTCTGCTGGATTTGACAATGTGTTTTCTGATGTCTTAGCTTTCAAGCCTTTTGAACCACTGTAAACACTGCTGGAGAGTTGGAAGAATGAAAATAAGGCACTGATTGAAAAAATACAGAAGAACCAGGCTGATCATTACTACATTTTTTTACTTCAAACCATAGTGAGACAAACAGTAAACAAAAGCCCTGTGAGCACTTTGAGTCTGCAGAAAAAAAAAAAATAATTAAAAAAATTGTTGTTCCCAGAGCAGGGAGCAGCTTTAGGTCTTGGATCAGAAATGTCCAGCACAGTGGGGCTCTAACCCTGACTCTGCATCTGTTTAATGCTCTGACATTGTAGATATAAAAACCTGTCTCCTAAACAGGTAACTCATCGGGGCTGGTAAGAAATAAATGTCCTCAAAAACAGGCTCTCTCCCTTGCTCCTATCCCCAGAGAGAATCAATGACCCACAACTTTTACCTCACCTCCTCATGGAGGTGCAAAGAAATGATTCCCATTTCCCAGGCCCTAAAAAGCAGCTACTTGTGGGCAGCACAGGGAAGTTGTGCTACAGATTTCCAGAGAAGAGGTGTGGCCCAGGGGAGAGCCTCAGGAGTAGACACCCCTATTTTGGATATCTGGACTAAGCCAGACTCCAAGACCTCTTCTGCAGTGCTGTGTCTGCTTTGGCATCCTCTTCAAAATGAATGTGACCAACCAGAGAGAGTTCAAAAAGCCTTGGATATGTGGAAAAATTTGCTTCACAGAGACAGAGTTGAAGCTCCATGTGTTTAACTTACTGATGAAGTCAGCAGATGGCTTGCTCATAGTTTATTAGCTCTTATGTTAAGAGAAGGTATTTGATAGTGAAAGGTGATGTAAGCAAGGCTGGACTTTTTTTTTTTCTTGAGGAACAGATTTTACTTTAAACAGAAGTTACTTGGCTCCGGAGAGTTCATTCACTTAAGAGGGAACAGCAATTCCCTTAGGGGTATTAAGGGATTGAGCGGGTGAAAAACTGCAGATGATGGTGATGGGAACTCCTGGCCTTGAAGCCTGACTGTTCTATAAAACTTCTGGGTGGAGGGATCATAACAGAATGCACCACAGGATTTCAGAGATGTGTATAAAATCCTACCTCAGCATTCTCTCTGTGTGTCTGGAACAAACACTGCCCTGTCCCACGCATTCAGATCTGGCTTTAAGAATGTTAAAGTGGTCATAAAGCTAAATGACAAAGTAACAGAGCACAGGAGGGGTGGCTGGTGATGTGTAAAGGGTATTTGAGATCCTTACAAGCGATTGTGAGCAGGAGATAAACAACTCACTTCTTAATCACAGCGTGCCACGCTCAGAGGAAAGGCAAATGTCATTGCAGAATAACAAGTCACAAAATAACCTGCTTGTAGGGCTTTCAAAGGTTACTTCAAAGCTTGCAGTCAGAATGTTATCAGGATCTCACATTTCAATATTTGTGTTAAGCCATGATGTTAGAAAAACCTCAAAACATTTTTAAAGTGCAGTTGGAGCAGGTTTTTGAAGATAATTCTGGGATGAAGTCACCTGTGGAGTCACCTGAGGAGGGGGAATGGGGGTTCAAGAGGCCTTTTCCCATTCCATACTTCTAAAATGTAATAATTAAATAAAGAGGATTGTTATGCAAGGGGGCAGCGAGCTGATAGAAAGACATGCCAAACCCCAAGTTTTTACAAGAACTGGAGCTAATCTGTGTTACTATGTCTTCTCCATGTCTGTGCAAACTGGAGTTACAACGTGTACACCGGGCAGCAGATTCCACAGTGCTGTCCAGCTGGAAGGAGCTCAGAAGGTTGGACCCATGAATGGGGCAGTGCCACAACCCTGTTGTGCCTGCTGGTTGTCACAAAGCATTGAGGACCTTGAGTCCTGTGTCCAGCTCTGGGTCCCCCAGTTCAAGAAGGACATTTTGGTGCCGGAGCGAGTCCAGAGAAGGGCAGTGAAGCTGGCAAAGAGTCTGGAGCACAAGTCCTGGGGGATCTGGTGGTGTTTAGCCTAGAGAAAAGGAGGGTCAGGAGAGACCTTGTCACTCTCTACAGCTCCCTGAAAGGAGGTTATGGCCAGCTGGGGGTTGGTCTCTTGTCTCAAGTAACAAGTGTCAGAACAAGAGGACGTGGTCTCAAGCTGTGCCAGGGGACAGCTCTTTGGGTCAGACATCATGAAGGACTTTTTTCACAGAAAGGGTGACTAGACATTGGAGTGGGCTGCCCAGAGAGGTGGTGCAGTCACCATTCCTGGAGGTGCTTAAGGAAAGGCTGGATGTGGCACTCAGTGCCCTGGTCTGGGTGACACGGTGGTGATTGATCACAGGTTGGACTTGATGATCTCAGAGATCTTTTCCAACTTAATTGATTCTGGGATCCCTTTGATCCTTATCACTGCCCAGAGATCATTGCAACCTGCTGCCACTGAAATATCTCAGAACAGGCTGGGCTGTAAGGGACAGTGTTTCCAAAGAATTGTTAGTGGTCCATGGTCATCCCCAGTACTCCTGCTGCCAGGCCTTTAACCAATCCACAGATGAAACCCCATGCATTAAGATAAAAGATTTTAAGTGAAGTCTCAGAATATTGCACTAAGTATTTTCCACAGCTGCCAGATTATTATTAAATTTCTGCCTTGTGGGAATTCTGAAAGTCTTTTTGTTTTAAATGTGAACAGTTTCAAGTGGCAAAATTCCCTTTGGTTTTCAGCCAGCTCAATAAGGCAACAGCACTGGCTCAGAGAAAGGGTAAGACAGGTCACCTTGAGAAGTGAGACTGACTTTATGCTGCTTCTCTCACTTACTGGTACTTTCTTCCTTCAACCTGAGGATTTTTGCAGATGAAGGAGAGGCAACTCTTCCCTGCAATGTCCTAGTTCCACAGTTCTGTATCCATAAGTCCATGAGCTGCTCAGTGGCTGCATGCAGCTTTTCCCTCATCCCAGTAAAAGAGACAACATTTTGGATCATGCCAGTTTGTTTCCAGGAGGATGCTGTTTTGACACTGATACTTAGAGACAAATATTTATTTGGGGCAACCCTGTTTATTTATCCTGCTTTGTTTTTCTTCCTGGACCAGTGGGAACAACCAACAAGTTCATTTCCTTGTTGGGAAATAATGGCTGGAACTGTCAGTAAGCTCTCTAACCAAAAGAACTAACCAAATGAAGTTTTGGGTTCTGGTTTCTACCCAGGGCCACACTTATTTTTTTTTTTTCTGTATGATTGCTTTCTGCTTATTTTCACTCTCTGGCTGATTTTTAATAGATCTGCAGTCAAGCAGCACTCCAATGTCTTAATCTGCAACTTATCTCCAAGGAAATCCCCCCCCTAAGGATGGGACACATCTCATGACATGTGGTCAGTGGCTTGGTGGTGGTCACCCATCATCAAAGACAGAAAATGGTTTCATTATTGAATATAGGATACTTTTCCCAGCATCAGACTTTACAAAGTCTGTGATTTATAGCAGTTGCTCAGTGTAACAGCCTTTCTTGGCAGGTAATGTTTACATATTGCCCAACCTTGCCTAATTTCTATGTACATTTCAAAGATTATTGGTTAAAATGGTCAAAGGTACCATTACCATAAAATATCACATGCTTTATGCCAGAAAGTTGGGATCTTTTTCAGTTTAGACAGAGGTCCATGTGTCTGCGCAGGCAAAGGAAAGGGATAACTTTTATTTTAATGTAAAGCCTGTATAAGTCAAGAACTGAAGAGAAAGAAGTCAAGAAAATAAAGGTTATTGTGTAAATAGAGCTGAGAGAAAAAAAAAATCTTGAAAGAAATGTGAGGCTTACATGGCACATTTAGGAAAAGTTCTTTCTCATTTCCAGGTAATTTTAATTGTAAGAGGGCACCTGTTTGTTAAACTGTATGGCTTGAAGATTCTTGGGATGTATAAAGATCACAGATTATGGCTTTGGCTACTGTCCATAGCATATGAAATCAAGGAGAGGAGGAATTTAACAAGTGTGAGTGTTGTAAAAGCTGTCACCAAGCAGTGGTTGTGCTGGGAAAACCAGTAGGCCTGGTGCAGCTTTGGCACTTTGGGTTTGCTACGTGTGCAGTCCCTGCAGTGCCCCTTGATAAAATCAGAAGTGACAGTGCTTGGTGTCCTCAAGCCCATCAGCACAGGGACAGTGGGAACAGCCTCTGGAGCAAAGGGTCTGAGTGCCTGTGGGTGAGCAGCGTGTTAAAAGCACCCAAAGGGTCTTGGATTTAAGGGCTGCAGTGCCTCAGGGCTTTAGGGAGTTGATCTGGCTGTAGACAGAGAGGAAAAGTAGCAAAAGAAGAGACGAGAAAGTGCAAACCAGAATTTTTGGAAAACACTTCTTTTACCCCGCCTTTGTTAAAAATTAAAACAAATACCCACCAGCTGAAAAATTATATTGAATAATTGCACTTCAGATACTATGCCAACAAAACACACATGGGCCGTGGTGATAAAACATTTTCTCCCAGTGGAACAAATCACTTATCAGGCTATGATACAAAGTAAGGAAACATTTCAGTACAAGTGAACTTTAGCTTCACAATAGCTGCAATAAGGGAATGCTGACTTTCAGCCGCCTTATTTGGAGGAGAATTATCCAGACCTACCCACAGCCTTTACTTATCTGCTATTGTGTAATTTTTAATGTCATATTTGCTTATACGTGCCCCATAATTATTTTCCACTAGAGACATGTACAGCTACTATTCTGCTGCCTCACGTTTCCTTAAAATTTTCATCTCCCTCTTTTCTCAGCCACTTTGTCTCTCACTTTCTTTCCATACCATGACCATTTCCTCTCTTTCATTCATTTTTATATTATTTCTTCCCTTTTTGTCTCTTTTTCCTTTCCCATCTTTCATATTCTGTGTGACACTAAGACTGTAGACTGTCATTTTCACTTTTCTCTATTTCATCCTCCATGATGTTTTCATCGAACTTGAGAAGAGAGAGAAAAATTTTGAGAAGATTTTTCATTTATCCTGATCTCTCTAGTCTTCTCTATGCCCTTTCTCCATGTGAGGAAACCAGCAGCTCATCCAGGAGAGGTTATTAGAGCCATGCCTGTACTGTGCTTTGGGGTGCCAGGAACCGGAGCAAGATACAGGGTTGAAATGTAGAGTAGTGGTCAGAAACAGCACCTAAATTTTTCATTACCCTGATATGAAGAGGAAGCTGAGATTCCTCCAAGAATCACAATTAAGCTGATGTGAAAAGCCTTGTAAAAAAGGAGATTGCAAAGGTGATGTCACAGAAAGGTTTCTCTGTGAGGTCAAGGCATTTGTTTGCAGTGCACTGCTCTAAGGGCTGCTTCTGCCTATTGCTGATGAGATTTTATTTTTTTTTTCATCATGGATAGTCTTAAAATATGGGTATTTAAGTCTCAGGAAAGTGAAAAAAAGAAAGAAAAGGAAAGCAAAACTGCCCTCCAAGCTCAGCAGGTGACACCACACTGGTATTATTTAGAGTTTTTCCTCATTTTTAATCTGGGGTTTTTTTTGTTTGTTTGTTTGCTTTTATAAATACTGGAGAAATGAAAGGAATATGCAAATTCCACCTGAGGACAGATACTTTTTCTTTTCAATACATAATTTCCATGTTATTCTTCATATTTGGAATACACCCACAACTTCACAGGAGGTAAAGCAATTCCAAAAGCACCGTTCTGCACTTCTGTTAAGGAGACTGGGGGACACTAGTGCCTATTTCCTGTGAATATTTCATGACTAGAGACAACTTGTAGATGCAGAAAGTCTATTGACACTACTTAGCCTAAGCCAAGACTGTTGAATTTTTCCTCTTTTCTCTCCTCAGCAAAGCAAAGGGGTTGTAATGCACCAGGCTTGGAAGCAGCAAGCAGTGCCACGTGTGACCTTTTGCTGCTTTGACATGCTACCTTCTAAGCTGGTAGCTTTAAGAAATGCAAGGCAGAAAAATTTAATCTCCTGGAACATGACGTAAAGCCATTTAATTATTTTCAAGACATTCTTTGAGAATGACTGGGTTTGCTGCTTGAGGTGGGGCGGGTGTGTGTGACTAAAGGTTTGCACTTCACCAAAAAAGGCCTCCCGGCTGTCCCAGGGTTGTTAAGTCAGGCTGTTTCCTGGGCTGGCCTGGAGGCTCTGGGCACTTGGAGATCATGGATGCTTTCCAACCAGGCTGCCAATTTTCAGACCAGCCTGGGTAATTCTCAGGCTCACCCACTCCTGCCCACGAGCTGCAGTTTCTGTGCCCCTGAGAGCAAAGTGCTTTTCTTTGGCTGTGCTCCCACCAAGCACCTACAGCATGACTCCAGCCCTGCCATTGCAAAAGATGCAGGCTCCTGAGTATTAAGGATGGGTGAGAGATGATGTTTTTTGGTACACAGGGAATGCATTCTTCTTTCTCAGAATGGAAAAAAAGCACAGAGTTTTTTTTCTCAAATTTCCTATGAGGCCAAACCANCCCCCCCCCCCCCCCCCCCAAACACTCTTAAACTCCCCTTTTTGAACTGCTTTCAAAGTTTAATTTTGATAAAAAACTCATCTCATTCTTACTCCACCTTGAAAAATATTTTTTTTCATGTACTATAAAATGAAAGTCAAACCATGGTAACCCATCTTTTCAAGCTGAAAATCTAAAATATTTGCTTTCAAGAAGTTCAGGCTAGACCTTTGAAGACTTTCTCTAAGATATTTTGTTTTCTAAATGAGGGTTTTTTTTTTTCATTTTTCTTTTAGAGAAAACCCTTTATTTTTAAGAAATTAGCATTCTTAGCTTTTTATTTGTTTGGTTTGGTGGGTTTTTTTTTGTTTTTTTTTCTGGTGGGAAAGGTGTTACCATGGAAGATTTACATTCAGGTCTGTAGTGAGCTGGCCCATGGAGATGCTGAGAATGATTTTACCCATCAGTGGGAGAGAAGAGAAACATTTGGACCAGAACTTGACCCAGGGTCTCCTCAGCTTCTCCTCTCCAGAGATGTACCTGCTTCTCTTCCCTGTATTATTGCACAAACCAACCACTCCCTTAACCTACAATAGAGGCACAACTGAAGATTAGAGTAAAAGGGCTTCAGACACTGAAAGAAGCTGAAAAGATACTCTAATCAAGTATACAGATCTTCACAGAAATGTGGGAAGATCTAATTCTGCTCTACAGTGACTGAGATTCAGTGCTCTTCCCCTTGATATTCCATTTTTTCTGAGGAGTGTTGTCTCCAAAGACTACATCTAAAGATCGTTGAAGCCAGCTGAGAAAATCCCTTATAATGAATTTTTCCATAATTTTGAAAATCCTGACATTCATGTTCTTTTTCTTCTTCTTTCTTTTTTTTTTTAATTTTTTTTTTTTTTTTATTTAGAAGGAGGAAGAACTGCTAGCTTATTTATGCTCTCTTCTTTGCCACTTGTGGTAGTATTAGGTTTTGAACTGAGCTCTAAACCTTAATTACTGTAGCAACACTGCAGAAAAGCCATTCTAATTCTGGGAATACAAATATTCCATTGTCTCTCAAAAGTCTCAGCTAGAATAAAATGTCTTTCAAAAGGTTTTAAAGCCAACTGCTCTGCTCTTCTTATCACCACCTTCAGCCTCTAGGTCTAGAAGTAAGTTTCATCACTTTCCTTATACAAAACCTGACCTAAAAGAACCAAAGCAGGGTTGTGGGTACAGAGATGTTTCTCCTCCCGAGGTGGGTGGAAGAATACATAGCACTGCTTTGTTAGAGAAAGGTTTTCCATCCATTCTCAGCCAAGGGAGACACATTTCAAGTTCACATTTCAGCTGACCAGACAGGGCTATATGGCTCTCAAGGAGTTTCTGTGGCAATGGATGAAAATATTTGTATCTGGATTTGTCTTCTGCTGTTTTTGTCAATACCAGAAAAGGTCAATGTTTTTCCTTGGTCAGGGAAAGATGATGTCTAGATTTACAGCAGGATGAAAGCTGAAAGAAGGAAAGCAAGAAGTAGTTTTGGCAAGTGGTGGATCCTTCAGTGTCCAGAAACCATTAACCTATTAAAATGAAATTGTTTCTTTTTCTGTCCCCAGGACACTTCAGTCATTCCCATAAACTCAGATCCTTCCAAGCAACTTGGAGGAAGCAAAGCTCCCCAAAAGGTCCCTGCTCATCTCTTCAAGCAGACACTGCAGAGAGAAATCAACAGCTCATCAAGCTATAATGTCAATAAATGAAATAAACTAAACTAATTCTCTTTTCCTCTTTCTAGCCCCAGCATTTAATTTTTGACTTTTAGAGTCTAAACATAGCAACATGGCACTGAACAGAAGGCTTCCTCAATCTTAGGAAATCTCTATTCTTGTATTTAAAGCCTAAAGAAAATATTATGCCTATTCTGAATATCTTCAAAGTAAATCAACAACTAAGCACAATTCCTATCCCAGTGTTGTTGGAATGAGAAGCCAGATTCACAAAATATTACACTATGGAAATCTAGAGTAAGAGTGCATTAAATCTGAGTCTTGCCTAGTACACCATGACTTTTCTGTCAGATTCCCATCTCTGCAACCTCTTTTTTACACTGTTTATTTCAAATGTAGCTCCCCTACATATTTTGCCTAGGAAATTAATACATGCAAGACCCCAGACCTCATGAATCCAACAGCATGAGGGAGCAGACATTTAAAAACACATTTATCATTTCAAGGAAGCCATTCCAGGTTGCTTTTTCAGAGAGTGATTGAAAGCAGTTTAGGAAATGTAGAACACTAAAATAAGAGGAAGATGGAGACACAACTCCTGGTATGTTCTCAGATTTGTTCAAGGAGCTCAGGATACTTGAGTATTTAAGAGTAATTTCACACAGAGTGTAGTTTCAAATCAAAATTCTTGGTTTTCCTCAACTAATGCAGCAAAAAGTTGTCAAGTGGCACATTTCAGGGTTAACAAAGCACTGGCTGCTGCTCATGCCCACTGTTGGATATAAGTGAATACAGAAATAACTCATCAATGGTTTGAATTGGCATTGGATTTTTAAATCTGGTGGTTCTGATTTTAATTTAACATATCCTGTGGTGCAGTGTGTGAAATATGTATTTAACCCAGATTGTTGTGAGATGAAAGCACACTCGTGTTTATTTTACATTATTTGCTGTAGTTTGTTGAAAGCCAACATTCCTGGGCAGTGAATGCAGCAGGGATGAATCATTTGAACTAGGTGAGGGGTTAGCAGCTGGAAGAAAATGAAAGTTAAATAACTACATTAAATTTCAGCAAAATGGGTTAAAAAATTTAATGCTAGAGAAACTTGTATCTCCATTCTGAGACAAGGAATTATGGTACTTATTTCTATGGGTTTTCTACCAGAACTTCTCATGTCAGCTGTGATTAGAGGTAATTAATATCACACATTTCCTACCTTCAGAACTGAGGTGATGAAGCAAAGTTAAATACAAATTGCTACCAAGAGCTGTAGCAAATGCACCAAATGACAGTATAGCACCAGGGAATCAATCCTAATGATTCATATCACCATAGGAATCTTAATCAAGGACCAGGACATCACCAGATTCAGTATTGAATGGTTAAGGAAAAAAGATGGGCCCCGTGCTAGAGAGCTTAGCACTGAAGCAGAGGCCAAGGGGAATGACAAAGGAGGCAAAGAGAAGGGAAAGCAGAACAAAATGATGGAACAGCAGCACCAGAAATGAGCCCAGCACAGGGACAGTCCCCAGTAAAGATTTTCTGAGAGCTTGTAACAGTGATTTTGACAGAAGACAAGAGAGTGGCTGTGTGGGTGTTTGTGGTGGGCCCGTCTCACACCTGAGTGTGGGAGCGATGGGCAAAGGTGCCTGCCTGAAAATCTATCAAGTGGGCAAATAAAGATCATATTAAGGGCTAGATGAGGGCAGAAATTTTATCTAGTTAGTGAATGATGCACTTGAGCCTTGAAAGCAGAAGGAAGGGGCTTCTTCTGAGCACAGCAGGGCAGAGGAAAGGGGCCAGAGGCAGCAGCAGAGCAAAAGCCACCCCTGAGGAAAGGATGCTCTTAGCAGTGTTTGAGCTGGGTACAAGTTGGATCAGCCAGTGCTTTTCAAGGCCAGAAAGAAAAAGAGGTGGGAGTAGCTGAGATTCGAAATGCCAGAAGACTGCACAGGAATTTTAGCTGAAAGGAGACAAAAGGCCACAGAGTAAAGATGGTGTTGAGAAAAAAAATTTTAAAATCACTGAGGATGTGAGACGTCTGAGCCAAAGATGTCTCCTAGGATGCCTGTGGGACAGGCAGCTTGCTCCTGAGGCCATGGGGTACCTCCCAGAGCTGTCAGCTGAGCAGCTCTGCTCCCACCACGCTGGGCTGCAGCTGGGGGGGAGTTGTCTTTTGGGTGGTGTTAGAGGGAGAGGCCTCAGCTGGGAGAGATGGAGCAGGGAAGCAGATCTGTAAATCACAAGGGACTGGGAAAGGGAATTTGAATTTGGGGCTGTAGGTGAGGTTGCACAGAGAAACCATGAAGACACAGAGAGGGGCAGAAGAGGGAAGCAGATGCAGAAGTCTCTGGAGACTGGGGCAGTGAAGAGGAGCATCTGTAGAAGGAGACTTGAGCAAGGAAGAGAAGCCAATGGGTCACCAAGAGAGGATGGTGGCTTCATGGGTGCCTGGCCAGTGAAAGACTCAGGTGGTGTCCTCAGGACTGTGCACTGCTCCTTGTGGTTTCACAGGCTGCTCTGCAGAGGTCTCTTGCTGGTCTCTGACTTTCTTTCTCTGTCTTTAGTTGCTCTGCTCTTCTTGCTCAGGTGTGAACAAACTCCAAGGAGACAGAGGACAGGCTGAGACATCCTGCATTCTCTCCCAGCACTTGAAAGATCAGCATTACTGAAACCCAGAAGAAGAAGAGGTGTTGAAGGCTGTCAGAGTCAGGCAGTCGGGCAGGTGCACTGGGGAGTACAGAGAGCTGGGAAAGAAGGGGCAGAGCAGCAAGAGGCTTTCCTTGGGCTAGCAAACACTTGGGTTGCACAGCTACAGGCTTCATCATCACCCTACTCCCCCGATTTCAGTTTTCAGAGACAGCATGGTTTTAGTCCTTCATCATCCTGTCAGTCTGGTCCAGATGGCAGAGACTGAGAGCAAAGCAGTTATTCACCAAGAGAGGGATTGGAAAAGGACAATCTCTCTCTAAAAGCAGTAAAGTTGCATTCAGTGAAGACTGCACTATGTCTAAGAGCAGTAAGGGCTGGACTGATGTAAAATGAAGGTGGTCCTGTGAAGGTGGTCATTCTTGTGTCTGCATTTTACATATAGCTTCTTTAACTCTGAATAATACAAATTTTTGTTTATCATAGGCTCTTGTCCTTCAAAAATCATGAGAATACTTTGTCTGGCCAGATAAGTATTTCCTGGTTGCTCTTTCTATTAATTCTCCCAGTCTTTACTGAGGCACAGAAAGATAGGGATGCTTAAAATTCTAGCATCATTAAGATTGAAAGAGACTTGTGAGCTCATTGAGTCCAACCCAGCACCTCCATGGCCACCACTAAACCATGTCCCCACCTGCCATATCTTGACGACTTCTGAATATTTCCAGGGGTGGTGATTCCACCACTTCCCTGGGTAGCCTGCTCCAATGCCTGATCACCCTTTCAGTGAAGAAATGTTCTCGGATATCCAATCTAACCA
This sequence comes from Peucedramus taeniatus, assembly GCA_013400575.1. Classification (NCBI taxonomy): domain Eukaryota; kingdom Metazoa; phylum Chordata; class Aves; order Passeriformes; family Fringillidae; genus Peucedramus; species Peucedramus taeniatus. The sequence goes on along the minus strand of WBNO01023387.1, from coordinate 281,522 downwards.
TCCCCTGCTGCAGTTCCTAAAACTTCCTTTGGAGGTGCTCACTTAAATTCCACGCACAGGCACCTGCTCGAGTTTCGGGCTGATCTCTGAGGTGCAGAGAGGTTGTCAGCGCAGGTGCTGCTGCTGCAAGCCCTTGCTGCCTCACTCCTTTGCCAGGAGGCCGTAACTCGTGCCCTGAGCTGCTTCAGCATCTGGTGGCGATGGATGCGGCTGCGACAGACTCAAGGCGGGCGCGCTGCTGGCTCCCCGCAGACGCTGCGGGCAGGCGGGGAGCTCATCCTGCGGGGCGGGGAGGGCTCAGGGAGCTCCCATTGCCCGCTGCCGGCTCGGGGCGCGCTCCGGGAGGGGATGCGGCGGCTGCAGCGCGGGGCCGCGG
>WBNO01023387.1:179697-281042 GCA_013400575.1 Peucedramus taeniatus | reverse complement strand
GCACCGCGCTCCGCCCGCACCGCGCTCCGCCCGCACCGCGCTCCGCCCGCACCGAGCTGGAGCGGGCGCCTGCGAGCCCCATCCAGAATACAACACTTCCCCTCTTCCTCGCGTTACATAAATTTAAACTTTTCCCCCCTTTTTTCCTCTCTCTCTTTCTCTCTCTCTTTTTTTTTTTTTTTTTTTTTCATTATCGGAGATCTCAAATATTCCGAGAGAGGTTACAAAATGTGTTTACTTACAAATTTGGAAGTAGCGACAAGACGCAATGCAGTGAATTTGTCATCTGCTCATGACTAGCAGATGGTCCTCCTTCTTTGCGAGCAAACTGCGTGAGTCACATCTTGCCTGGTTTGTAGGATCGAGCCGAGGCGCTCTCTGGCACCAGGGTGGACAGAGTCGCCCATCCTGATCGTGCCGCCTGCCCACACAGCCAGTGGGCTCCCTGGCACTGGGTGGATCTCCCCGTGCCTTTTGGAAAGGTTCCTCATCCCTCCTGCTTCCACGGCACATCGATCCGGCTGCACTCCTGCCTGTGGAGACTGCTTCACGTGGCTCTTGCAGTGCAAAGGGATCTTTAAATGGGAACACGTTGCATTAACATTTTACAGACGAGCTGAAAGAGATAAGTGTGAGTTAGGCTTAAGCAGACTCATTTTTTAGCTGTGGATGAAGCCAGAGTGGGAAATGCAAAAATTCCTGATGAGACCCTTTTGCTTGGAACCAGTGCTGCTGCAGACCAGTGTTGCTGTGAAAACCCAGTTCCCTGCATCAGGGCATGACATGTTGAAGGTGGCTCTGAGCTGTGCTCTTAGTCAGTAATAAAAAAAACAAAATTAAATTAAAATAGTGCAACTCTGCATTGGTTTAGAGGTCTGTGCAGAGCTTGCAGAATTGGAGTTGCTTGTCCTGGTAAACAGATAAGGCTCAGTTTTATTACAGGCATGTTAGAAAGTTGTTTTACAAGATCTAACATTCTTCCCTGCCTTCCCTCTCTGGTTTGAGTTGATTTCTCTTGATAGCTTTTCCTCAGTTATGACACATTCCTGGTTTTGTCTTATCATGTAAATCTGCATGATTGGTTTTCCTCTAGATTTGTGTCTGTGTGTGTGTGTATTCTTCACAGCAGAGCAAGAGGGAGCAAGTTTAAATGATACAGAAATGACATACTAAGAGTGACGGGGAAAATTCAGGGAAGATATCAACCTGAAAATGTTTTGAAATGGTTTTTTTGCAAAGTGGACAGGTTTCAGGTTGACAGGCTCTTTTAAAATGACTTAATTTCCAAAGCTGTCACTTATTTATATGGCATAATATTTGTTGCTCTTTGCTGGATGCAAGAGTTCCACTCTCTCACACCAGCCATGGGTAAGTTGTGCACTCCTGCCAGATGCTGACACGTTTGCACAATGTGAGACACACAAATTGTGCTTGACATTCTGTAGGTAGCAGAATCCATGTGAATAATGTAAAGAAAGTGCTGAGTTTCCTTACTTTTCAGTTTCTTCTGGAATGTTTTTTTGCCTGGTTTTCATAGAAGAGCACTCCAGATAAAGGCACTCTTCACTGGTAAGAACAGAGAAACAATCCTCTTGTTCCTGGAAGAAATGCTAAAATCTATGGAGGACAGTGAGGAAATTCATGTTAACCTGGTCATAAATCCAAGCCTGGCACCAGGAGCTCTGATTTGGAGATCCTGGAGCTGTAACCAACCTGTGAGCATCATGGCACAGCCACAGTCCATCACTGACATTTCTTCCAAAGTCTTCTGTTTCAGAGGTCAGATGCTGCCCTGGGAATTGCCACCCTGCAAGGAGACAGAGTTTGAGCTGTCTTTGGCTCCTCATCAGTAGCTGTGAAGGTGCTGGTGCTGAATTGTCATCCAGAATGTGGGAATGAGAGAGGAAGGGGAAATGCTTGTAATGGAAACATGAGGGGGTTGCTTGCAGAGGTGGATTGTCTTCAGGTTTGGGAAGGGTGACATTCATGGGGGCCCATGGGGACTCCAGTGCATCTAACCAGCATCAGGAAAGCCCTCCAAGGTGCCAAGAATAGGTTTGTCCTCTTGGTCCCTGAAATGAGCCTCCTCTATCCTCTCACTGCTGCCAATAAATCCAGGATTAGGAAGCTGACAGCCGCCTACATGCTCTGGAAGAACACAGTGACCACATTCAAAATTTATAGCCTACAATATTGCTGTAGGTGGGGATATAAAATACTTTTGTGGGGTTTTTAGGCTTGGGATTCCCCGTGGGTGCTGGCAGTGATACATTATCCCCCCACAGTGAGGCATGCAGCAGGAGAGGGCTGGTGTGCTCCATGTCAGTGCAGACTCACAGGGATTGGTGTTGTCCCAGGTGCTCTGGCAAGGTGCAGGTTACCTGTGTTTGGTGCACCTTGAGCTTGGCTTCTGCTCCACAGTCAGATCCATCTGCCTCAGGTCAGTGCTGTTCTCTTTTTACTCTGTCAAAACCCTACAGCCCTGGCTGGTTGCCCTCATGGGCAGCCTCATTCACCACCTAAGACCATCCCTTAGGGCCTCAGCAGATAACTCTGTAGATGGGGAGCAGGCTTTCAAAACATGGGCACCACAGCTGGTCAGCATTAGCCTGGTGGGTTTTCCTTGCTAACAACATGCACTGCTCGCCCCTGATTATTGTTGCTTCCCCAGCTTTGGTGACTCCATGCTCACAGAGGGGAAGGAAACAAAAAGGAATGCTTGTAAAGGTCCATGGGAGGCTCAGGTGTGAAGTCTGCAGGAGGAAAATTAATTCAACAGAAGTTGTGAATAGAAAGGAGTGTCACAGTGAGCTCATACAGGCTTGACATTCCTTGGTTTCTACAATGTCTGGGATCTGGATCTGAAAATCCTGGGTAAAACCATAACTTAGGAAGATTAAGTGGTAAAGGCTCTCACCTCTGTCTTCTTTATTGCTGTTGGAAGTGGAGAATCACAGCTGTGAAGTTTAGATGCTATGAAGGACTGCAAGCCAGCCAGCTTCTGTGAGGTTTCACCTCTGAGCTGAAGTTGGCTTGTAGGGGACAAGTTTCTCATTACTGTTGGGTTTACTGGCATGAATACAGAATATAATTCATTCCAGCAAAAGAAGAGCTGCATCTCCATTGGAGGTGCTTTGGGTAAACGGGAAACTCTGAGATATGTATTCTGCAACTCACAGTGAGTCTTTAAATAAGATACCTGGGAAAAATGAGCAGCCACTGGAAAACCCATCATCTCAATGTTGGATTTTCATAAGGCAGGAGGCTTAGAAGTAGATGATATTTAAGGTCCCTTCCAATCCAGGCCATTCTGTGATATTTGGGAAAGGGCAGAAACCCAGATGCAAACCCAACAGAGCTATTTTGCTTCTAAGTTATTTAATTTAAAGCTAACTCAAGGAGAGCCATGGAAACTCCTCATGGAAACCAGATAAGCCTATGGATAAAATAGTAAAGACATACTTCAGAACTTGCTGCTAAATAACTATAATGAAACAGACAGATGTCCTGATTGTACTGATACATGACAATATCCAGTCCCTACACCTTATCCATGCCCCAGCTTCCAACATAAAATCATGGGTGTATTCAGCTATTTCAAAAAGACCTTGCCAAGATCAACAGTTTCATATTTTAATGCATGCTTTGTGTATCTCAGGTAATGAAAACACAATAGATTGGCAAATCTCACCCAGAAACAGCATTGCATTTCTGGATTTCCAGACCTATCTTAGCCTCAAGCAAGGGAGAAGTTTGCAGAGCAGTTAAGATGATTAACCATGACTGACGCCACATGTGTCCTAGGCTGGAAGAACTGCTAAGTCTCTAAATTTTGCCCAGTCATGTCACTGAAAGTGATTCCATACACCTGAAGAAGATTGCTACACCCAAATGTTTATTTTTCTGGTGATATTGGTCAACCTACTTTTGCCCACCAGGGGAAGTACAAGCTGTTCCTATCCAAACGTCCTGAGACCATCCCAGATGATCTTTCAGACCTGTTTAAAGTTATATTCTGGGTCCAGCCTGACAGAGAGCTCAGCTCAACCCCTTGCACTCCCTTTTCCAGCAGCCTTTGCGTGCCTGGCTGCAGCTCCAAATTAAAACAATCTCTCCCAGAAAGTAACCCAAGGATTTGACTTTGTCAAGAAAGAAGATGTGATAAGAATGTGGATATCTTCAAGGGCAGATAAGGGAGAGCTTCTGGTCCTGCTGCATGGCAGATCTCCTGCTGGGAAGTCCTGTGGGAGGAAGGAGTGTAATTTTGTGGGACCAGCATTAAGGATGAACTCAGCATCCACTACTGGATGTGCAATAGCCCCTTGAAACTGAATCCAGCTCTTCTCAATCTCCAAAAGAGAGAACTGTAGTTTTGCTAAGGAAAACTAAGCCTGTGGTCTCAAGGGATATGAGATACACTTTTATTGTTAATTTGTATATTTGCCTTGCTGCAAATGTCATCTAAAGCTGTGTAGGAGAAACAGTTTTATCTGTATCTGGAGGTTTTTTCCCAAATTTGTTTTATTTGGTGTAGACACGCTCTGAAATAAACTTGAAGCCTGGGAGGGTTAGGAGGAGTGGAGGCTGGGCTTGAACCTTAACCCCATGTGTGTTCCTCTCAGCCCCATGGGCTCTGGCTGCACAGCCCACACAGGGCTCCCCAAATTATCTCAAAAGACAAAGTGATGGGGATCGATGTTGCTTGTAACTTCTTCCTTAACTTTCTTACTATTGATGTTTTCTAACAAGAAATCCAAACTGTGACAAGGGAAATGAGTGAAGAAAGACCTTTCGAAAGAGGAGCAAAATGGGAGCTGATCCAAGAGTCTGTAATTAGCTAATGGCTGTGAATATTTATGAAATCTCCCAGCAGTGGCACTGAAGTGCTGATCCTGGACAAGTGGACGCCCTCTTCCTTGATGTCTTTAATCCTTGCAGTCCCAGCTGCCATGGCTCAAGTTTTGGAAAACCCCACCCTCTTTCTGGCCTCTGATCAAAATCAATATTTCAGAGGGAAATGCAGAAGAGCAAAGGAGTTAAACAAAAGTTCAGATAAGCATAACAAATACTGGAAAGATGAGATCCTCCAAGCAGAGTGCTCTAGAAAGCACTCCTGTTAATCTGGGCAAGGCTCTCATCAATTGCTCTGTGCAGGAAGAGCTATTATTGGACTCATAAGGAGGTAAGGGATTTATTTCCTCAGCTGCATGGAGTCATGCTATGAGATATCATTAAGTAAGAATAATTAGGATTTGAACTTTCAACATACAAGATTTGTAGGTTCTCCTGTGTTTCCAGTCCTTTCCTGATATACCTTTCCTAAGTGGTAGTCAGGATTTCTGTACCATATCACTATATAATCCTTACAAGTAATTTTTTATGTCTATGTTATAAGTGGCTGTGTTGATCTCCATTTGAGCATCTGTAGATGAACTTGGTAATCAATACTTTGGTATGATAACAAAATAAAATATTGAAGTGTATTTTAATTTAAGCAGTTCTGTGGTGATCCAGTGACATGGATTTCATTTTCCTGGCAATACCTTGACTGCAGTTAAGATATATCCCAGAAAAAAATGATGGTAAAATCCAAAATGGTCACATCAGGTTAATTGGTTTCACGGTGGCAGTGGCAATAAGAGGAGCTTGCACTAACACACAGAGCTGAATTTCAGGGTGTGGGAAGCAAGTGTGCAAAGGGTCTGATGATTAACTTTCTGGCACCAGCTGCTTTCCTGTCACACTGCAATCATTACTTCAGGCAAAAAACAAATCATTTTGTTGCTTCATCGGCAGAAAAAAACCCTGTCCAGCTCCATCTTCTGCCAAGCCTGAGCCTTCTCTTTCCTTCTGTGCATATGGAGGGTCTGTGGCAGCACTGTGGAAGAGACCAGAATGAAGGTGCCAGGAGAGCAGAGATCCCAGTGCCCAGCTGAGTTTTTTGTGATGGGGTGGAGCCCAGGGACAGTCCATTCCACTGTAATATTTGAGATCTAGGGGGGTGTTTCTTTTTGCAGAGCAATAAATAGGTTTGGTTTTTTTTTCATTTTCAGGGTCCCAGTCTTGATTTCTTGTAAAGCTGAGTGTTATTCATGCCTGGACCACAGCTGATCATTGCTAATTTTGATGCAGAGTTTGACTTTCCCTCCAGAGTGAAGGGTTTAATGCTTTTCTTCAAAGGCAGTGCAGATGGTTTATTGAGTGTCAGAGATCCAAGGAAGCTTAGATGGATAAATTTAAAAATGCAGTTCAGGACTTAAAGAGACTGGCTAATTTTTAGTAGGTAAAGCCAATTTAGAACATGGCCACTGCCACAGTGACCGTGGGACCAAACTGGATTGGGATCCTACAACTTCTGCCTATTCCCACCCACCTTTTTACTGAATAGTGGCTGGGCTGACACTCATTTAGGCTTCCATTGATGCTGCTATACAACAGAAAAATTGTCATACTCTTCATTTTAAGGTTTCTGAATCAGGAAGATATAATCATTAATGGGAATGATTTATACAAAGCTGCTAATTGATGAGCCAGGAGAGAACAGAACTCCTTTCCCGAAGAGCAACACTGAACAGGTCATGTCAGAAAGGAGATATAACATCACTGCTGTGAGATAACTGTTTTTGAATGTGATTGGCTTGTGAATGGCTTTACTGCCATTCATAGAATTATGGGAAGGTTTGGGTTGGAAGGGACCCTAAAGATCACCCTGTTCCAACTCCCTGCCATGGGCATGGACACCTCCCACTAGAGCAGGTAGAAGAGGGGGTAGAGAAAAGAGCCCCTGTGGGAAGGCAGGTGTGGTACAGTGTGACAGGCAAAGTGGTGCTGAGCACTCCTAGAAGTACATGAGGTCACAGAAATGGGAAAATCCAAGGGGAAAAGGGTGGGACAAGTACTCATTTTAACCAGATGAAGGTGTTGCAGCAGATTTCCATTCACCTGAGTAATTCCATGCCAAGGTACTTCCCCAGCTGTGCATCCTTGAGTGTGCTACATAAACATAACTCCACATTCTTCCCAAAAAATTTCCCAATAATTGCAATGGTCCAGAATAATAAATTGCAGCTATTATAGAACTAATATTACTCTGTATCACATCTGCATCTCTTAAAAGCACACCATTCAAAATTCTTGCTGGTTTTGTCAGTCACGTGCCCAGAAACACTTTCATTGCACTAAGAAGAATCATAAAAACTCTAAATCAGGTGTTTAGATCTCCACAACCATGCTAGCTTGAAAGAAATTCAACCTCCCAGGCAGAGAGCCAGGTTTTGCTATTGCGAAAAATGGTTCTCCTGCATGTGCTGAGGGATTAAATGTTCCTGATGTTCTAGGCAAGGGCACTGTGGGTTTTTCAATGGTGATAAAATGCAAATTTCACCCATAAGTCTTTCTGTTGACAGGGAGGGTAACAACCTACCTGTATGTGTGTGTGTGCCTAAAAATTTTAAAAATTAAAATCTGCTGGAAAAGGGAGTGTAAAAGGGCATGACTTCTCCAGATTTTTTTTTTTTGACAAATATACTGTATTGCAATAAGAATATACAAAATCTTTAAGTAACTTATACTATTGTGTTTAGTATGAATATGGGCATGTAGCCTGTGGCTCATCGAAGTATAGGGACCATTTTGACACATGAAATATTGGATCAAGAAATTAATTTTGCAAGATCAGAGACAGAGTCACAACACAAACAAAATAAAGAAAGTCCAATAACAGGAAAGGCAGAGTATCTGTATTAGTTATGACTGATTTTCCATTGCCCTACATCCTTGGTAGCAATTAGGTGTGGCTATAAAATGCTGTTAAAAGACTACATGGAATAGCTGGTTTGCACTGACTTGGCTGAACATTTGAGCTGCTCATGGTGGATTAAACTCTGCAGTCACAGAAGGATAAATTTGCAATTTGCAACCAAGAGCATTCAGATCTTAGTGAATCAACATGAGCAAATTGACTTTTATTGCCAATATTCCAGACATATCATAGCCCTAGGATGCATGGTGTCCAGAAGTGCCCTTACTCACAGTCTGCACCTGAACTCTCTCACAGGACAGGAGGCTGGTTTGGCAGCAGGGCTCTCAGCATTGCTGACAAATGCTTTTTGAAAACCTGGGCACAATAGTCTGAAAGGTGATGCACAAACCAAATTAATCCCCTTCAGCAGAATTGGTTCTCTGACCTCACCTGTGGTTTTATCAAAAACTAGCCAGGGGTTTTAAAACATATTTTGAACTTGTGTCAGAGAAATGAGGTGAGTTCAAGAGCTCTTGGAGCCTTCTGCCCATCTGCTTGCAACAGGAGTAAAGCTCCACATGGCAAGCCCCACCTGCATATGGATGTTGAGCCTCTGTTTCTCTTTATAAGGTCGTGTCCACTTGCTTCAGATGGAGATTTAGACAACTTTCAGCAAGAGGGACCCTGCCATGGTGCTGGCTGGAGGGAAATCCAAAACAGAAGTGTTTCTCATGGATAGATTCTTCACTTTACGCAAAATGTGTTGTGACACATTATCTCTTCAGCATGTAGCAAAGTGTACTTTGCAGTGATTGAAGAAATTCAGTTAAATCCAGCCTGTACTTGTGTTCGGGTTCGTTATTTATAGCAAGTGTGGGAGTGTGTTGGCCCCTTCTGACAGCATATCATGGCCATCTTAAATCCTGAAAGCACTTTTTTTTTGTTGTTGTTGCCACGGTAAATGTTTAAGAAGTTTAATCTTGAATTTGTGAGTGATTTGGAGACCAGTCTGTTCATGACACATTAACAAAATTAGACCAGGAAATGTTTTGCTGAAGGAACTCTCGTGCTTTTATAAGGAGTGAGGTTGTTGGGAGTGTGCTCCCTGCTGTGTGTGCTGCCAAGGCAGGGCCTCCATGGCCCACAGTGATGTGTGTAGATGGGTTTGTCCATGGTATTTCAAGAAAAAATATTTACTGAACCCGCCAAAGAGATTTAGGAAATCAAATCTCAAGGTGTTAGAGAGGGCACTTAGTATGGTATGAATCGGAGTTTCAACAATGAGCATAGGCAGAAGCAAAAGGGTTAATTTTGCTTCAAGAAGAAGACATAGAAATAATTTTTTTTCTTGCTAATTAAATATGAAACTGACTAACGGTATGCAAGTGTAATTTTCTTATCTTATTAGCCATGTTCATTTCTGAAGTGAATAACTACCAGCACTGGTACAGTATATGGGCAGAATAATAGTCAAACTGATTTTTACTTTAATCTCTGAATACAATTAGCATAATTTAAACTGTTATAAGCTACAGCAGATAGAAATCACATTATAGAGACTGTAGGTGGAGAGGTGGGTGGTCACATGCAGAGGGAAAACTGGAAGAGCACTTAAAATACAGCCAAATAATAAGCATTCAGGAGAATGTAAAGCTACATCGATTTGGAAGGCACATTATTTCAAGAGATGGGGGAAGAAAAGTGGATAATCATGAGCAAGGTTCAAGGACTTCTACTACAGCAGGGCCTGATCCCAAGAAATGCTGTCGTAAGAGATGTAATTTATACAACTGTTTTATGGGGCATGAATCCCAAATTCCATTTTCTGTCAGAGGAGAGAACAGCCCAGTGGAGATGGACAGCTCACATCTTGCCTAACCAGATGAAAAGAGAAGAAGCCAGGATATGAAGGGGGAAGGAAAGAGGCAGGTCAGATGGGGAAGCAGAGAGATGAACCATGGGTATAAAGTGTGTGTTTGAGTGAATTGTGTATGAGAGCAGGGAGAGAAGAAGGAAAAAGAAGAGAGAAAGGATGGGCTGAATGAGGAGACTGGGTCTGGAAGCTAGGACTGACTGAACAGTCAGCACCAATGAGTGTGGGAAGGAAGTGACATGAGCAAGGAGAGGAGACAGGGACAAGTTGGTGAAGATAAACCCAAGCTTGAGGAGAGTGGAAAGAAGGTGCTGCCTGACAGAGCCTGAAGCCCGGGATGCTCACATCATCCTGCTCCTCTGCTGCCAGCAAATATCCATACAGCCTCTGAGAAGCCTTTACAGATCACCTGCCACTGCAGCAGTGCCATGGAAAAGAGAGGATTACAGCTGAAAACTCAGGAAACATTCTGAACACTTTCTCCTTTCAAATGCCTGCTTGCCCTCTCCATTTACATCCTGTACTAGTTTCTGCAGTGTTTTTTTAGCAAGTAACAAAATTGAGCCCAGGAATCTGGCCTGTTTAACCAGCAATAATCTGATGCTGGCCATAATTAAATTTCTGTGGCCCCTTTTTAATTGTTGCAAGGAAATCTGAAGGATTTGTTATTTGGTACAGAGTGGTCTGAAATGTTGCCAAGCTGTACATCATGTATTAATCTTTGGGTAAATTTTATCTATATTCTGACAATTTACCCAGAGCATGTTGTTTGAAAATAACTAGAAATGTTCTTCATCACAGCATGACTAAGGGTATTCTGCAGCCAGGCCTTACTGCTGGAGTACAGAACACGACTTTGACGTATTTTTCACATCAAATTGATAGATTTCCTATCATAGAGAGATTTCTGAAGTGTAGAACATGGACCTCACTCCTGAGTGGCTGTTCCTTTGTTGCAGTGCTCTCTGCTCTTTGAAAGTTCTTCCTACAAAAAAAAAAAAAAAAAAAAAAGGCAATTTCCAGACTTTATTCACTGCTACATAATAGAAGGTGTTGTCAGCAAATGGCACTTGCAAAAGCAGCCTTCCAGCTGGGTGGATGTCAGACTGGAAGTCCAGTGACTTGGATGATGATCCCAGGTTGCTCAGAGAGCTCCTACAGAGCTTTCAGATAGAGGTGAAAATATTCTGCTTTTTAAAATCAGCCCTACTTGCATTTTTATGATGAATTAAGCACAGCTACGCTGAGGTATGGACTGTACTTTGTGTGTGGGGGGGGGGGAGACAGACATTGGCCAGAAAAATCTTAGAATCGTGAATTAAATCAATGTCTACGACCTCCAGAAATATGTGCACTGAGCAGGGTTTGTAGATGAGCAGTACATGTAAAGATCCATACATGCTGTGCAGCTGTACTTTTGGCAAAGATGACTGATGATGATACTTCCTGAGAAGACTTTCGAGGTCTCCTTTTTTGTTTACTCAATTAATATTGGCTGTATTTAATGCACCAAGAAAAAGCATTGCAATTGTTCTGAAGCACTCTGTTGCAAAACATTCAGCAAAGCCAGTTCAGTAATTATTTGATGGGATTTTTTTCCCCATTTTTCTTGTGATTTTTGTACTTCATAGACTTTTAAATGAGATTAACCTTTAATGGACATGGCTAGAAGACAGCTAGTGACATCTGTCTGAGAAAGAGACTTAAAAATGCACAAGTGTTTGTATTTCTAAAGATGAGAATGAAGGCAGCAAGTAAATCATGTTAGTGTATATTTAACACTCTCTAGTTCTTCTATTTGATTTAGAAAAAAAGTTATGAAAGACTACGAAGTGCTAACGAGGACAGCCCTCACCAAGCCCAAACTCTTAAGAAATAGCAGCAGTCCTGCAGCATTGCATTTGTCTCTCAGTGCCAGGGCTCTATATTTAACAAGCTTTCCCCAGCTCCCACGCCCAGATGAATTCATTGGAATGCAGTAGGAAAGCAAGAGCTCATCTGACTCATTAGGAGGCTCATATGCAATTACCATCAATTAAAAATTCCTTCTAGAGCCACCGTGTGAATTTGGGTGCGCTGAAAGAAACGAAATCATCAGGATCTCTGTAAGCAGGACTCACCTTTGAAAGGAGCTCAGGACAAATGCAGATTTGATTAACCTGCAAAAACAATTAGCTGATGTGCTGACGAATGTGTGGGATCCTCAGAGAGCTGTGTCTGATGGAGATTTGCATCTTCCACTTCACCGTCTGTGACTTGCAAGCAACAGAGCCAAAGAAGAGCTTCTCTATATTGGGAATGTATTGAAAAAAAACCCCAAAACTGTTGTAACAACATGTTTTGTTGATATGAAATTATTTTCTCTTTCTTTTCACCCACTGCTAGTGAGGAAAAAAAGTTTAGAGGTGGAAGTGTAATGACAAATGATTTACAGATGGATTCCATTTTCACTATATTCCCATTAAGATGGGTTGTAAACACTTTACTTTCTTAGCCCAAGATCTTTCTCAGAATCTGTTCTGTTTAGGTTTAACTTGTTAGATTTGGAATAAGCTCTTCAAAAGACTGAGCAGCTCTTGAGCCAACCCAACAGAATTGAGGTGGCTCTCTCATAAACTTTCATTGAAAAATTTTATCTTTACATGAACTTTACCTGTGCATCTGATATTTTAACACTATCAAATGTTTATGTCCTGTTGAATAAGTCTTTTATTAAAACTTCTGGAGAAATACAACAGAGAAATTAAAAGTATATGTATATATAATTTCACAAGCATTTTAGAAGTCTATACAGTAAAACAGGCATGTGCTTGTGCTATACTTATTTGTATTCACTATTCATAAGAAGCAGCAAATTCTACTTTTATCTGTAAAACAGGGTAATACTTGGATATCTAGGATTGTTTTATTGTTTCTTTTTGAAAAATAGAAATTGTTAAAACCCCCAAACTTTAACTGTGAGTACTTTAGAGCAGCAGCTGCCCTTTCTGTCACTATTTATGTTCTGGTGGTGCCAAGAGGATTCTTATGTTTAGGTCTTTAAAAGCCTATAATGACACAGAATTTCCACAGGTGGAAAGCACCCAGACCTCCACCAAAACCTATTGGAGCTGCACAGATAATAAACAGCCCTGGAGTGCAGACACTGATCTCAGAATAAAGATTGACAGATCCTTTTACTTCCTGCCCAGTGTGTCTTAGGATAAATAAGAGAGCCCAAACAAATCCTTTTGGTTTTCTGTGTTTGTTTTCTTTTTTTTTAATAAATGCAAGGTGGTTCAAAAACTTTGGTCTGAGTTTGAATGTTGGGTCTACTTCTTCTTGGAACATTGTGTATAAATTTTGATGGAGAGAAAGAATAATCCAAATCTCCATGCATTTTTACAAAGATCACAATGTAATTTTTTTCACGCCTGCAGTAGTAGTTATTCTGTGGGGACAGGCAGGACTGGGATCCTCAAAAATCCATAAAGCTGATATTTAGACATACCTATGTACTGAGACCTAACAATTAACTAAACATGGTAGAGGTCTCAAGGAAAACATTTGAAGTTAGCCTAATATAGAAACATGTATATTCTTATACAAGCAAAGAGCAAGGAAGAGGAACTTTCAGTTGGAGAACAAATCTGGTCTCATGGACCTCGTTAATGGTCTCACATAACTCAATTTTACCTGTACATTTTAACATTTTTCAATGCATACGTTTTTGTCCAATGAGTTATCTACAAATAAACATATACTGATTTTGCTTTTACATTAAAATCCCTCCAGATAACAGGAGCAATCCATCTCAAAACCAGAAGTCAAAAACCTTGTTTCACTTACATAAACTAAACATAGACTGATATTTTCCCTACTATTTCCCTTTTTTATTGTTTCTCAATAAAAAGGGTGCCAAGCTAGGAAACGAGTCAGCAAAGCACAGAGGTGGTTTTATCAACAGTATACTTGCTGCTTTTTTGGAAACATATCTAGAAGATTCACTTCCTGGTAAATCTTCTGTTCTGAACTTGTGTGATTTGCAGAAGAAAGTGGAGCTGAGGGGTGGGAGAGAAGCTATTTATCAGGAACATTTGAGAATGGTTACCACGGTGAAAGAAACTGAAGACAAAAGATCCATTAATTTAATCATCTTTGATCATTTGCAGGCTTTGTTTGGATGTGTTTGTATCTTGGAAAAATGAAGAGTGTGCAGACAATGCCAATCAGAAAGGAACTCTCCTCCAAGATCAATTTGATTGAATTCACATGAGGGGAAAAATAAGTGTATGAAGCCAAAATCAGTGTGACACTGCTGATGTTCCAGGGGGAGCTGAAGTCTCCTCTATATCCATACACTGAATGGGTCTGGGGTCACAAGGCCAGCAAATCAGATATTTGCAGCCAGTTGAGAAAAGACCTTTGGAGCATTTGAAGAAAGGGTGATTTCCACCAAGGCATCCAGTACCACATGGAAGAACCAAAGAGGAAATAATATCATTGCCATCAGGGCTTGCAACAGGGGGTTTCAGAAGGGAGAAACTTCTAGAAACCTGATTATTTCCTTGCAAGCTCTGCAGGCTTCTGACTAGCTTTTGGACAAAGCTCTTGGTTTAAATTATGTTAATCTTCTTCACAGGGCAGGGATAAGCAACTTTCTGATTACAAGAACAAAATAAGAAAATACTGGGACAGAGTCTCTGTGGACATAAATCAGTGAGATACCCTTGAAAGCCAACACATAACAGACAATTTCATTTGCAATCCAGCCTGTTCTAAAACAGGGAAAGAATGTTAAAATTCTTCTTTTTGTGTTGAGATTAAATCCTGCAAATTTGCCATGGAAACCATTTTTTTTCCCTTCCCCTCCCTTTCACAGTTCAGTAATAACAATTCTTTCAGAGAAGGGAGGTTTGAGCATTGTGGTTTCGGGGTGGGGGTTTTTTGGGAGGTGGGCTGAAGGGAAGAATGGGGAACTGGGGAGGAGAAGAGGCCAGGATATGTTAACTCTCCAAAACGAGTTCACATCCCCAAGGTCCTGGTGTTGATGCCAGCAAAGGACAGATGCTTCTAGCAGTTGGAGCACTGCAGCACGGAGGAGGGAGCCATCCTCCAGAAGCCAAGAAGCCACCCTGGGAAGCAGGCAGGCCTGAGATGACCCACTTCAGTGAGTGCCCACGTGGGGCTGGCAGGAGATGGAGCTCCCCTGGCTCCAAGGGCTGACTCACTGGCCCTGTTTGATCCCACTGTTGCCACAGCAGCAGGAAGGGAACACCAGGACAGCAGCCCTGAGTGTGGATAAGGCCAGGGTAGTGTGGCAGGGAGGGAGAGCTGCAACCAAGGTCACCCCAGATCTGCCACCCACCCCTATTAGCCACCAACCAGGGTGCTCAGCCAGGCTTCTGAGCTCCTCACAGGAATGGGAAGGGTCTACCTAAGCTCTCATTTTGGAGGAAAAACCTGATTTTCACAGCATGCCTACACTGCTGTTTCCAAAGCATGGGTTGCTTTTATCCCCATGTTCAAATTGACCTGTTACACAATATCTCAATGGGTAATCCAAAGGTTTTAATACAAAAAGGCAAAGAGAAAGACATGGGGAGTACATAAAAGAAAAGGCAGCCAGGGTGGACTTGGTCCCCCACTGAATTACCCCATGTGCAATTTTGCTCATAGAATCACAGAATCATTTAGATTGGAGATCATCGAGTCCAACCCAGCACTGCCAAGTTCACCACCAAACCAGGCCCCCAAGCACCAAATCAGCACATCTTTTAAATGCCTTCAGGGATGGCAATTTCACCACTTCCCTGGGCAGCTTGACAAACCTTCCACTGACAAAATTTTTCCAAATATCCAATCTAAACACCCCTGGTACAACTTGAGACAGTTTCCTCTTGTACTATCACTTGTTAGTCAGAAAAAGAAGCTCATACCCACCTCACTATAAGCTCCTTTCAGAAGCAAATTGGAGGTCCATTTTTCATGGGATGCAAAACTGGAATCAATTCTATCCAGTTTTAATTCAGTGAGGACTTAATCTGGGTGACAGAATTGCCAGAGTAAATTGCCAGAGTCAGGTTGTCCCTTACCAGCCCTCTAACAGAACATTCAGGTCCATCTGCCTCTGTTCCCCATTTCTTGGTGCTTCCACTTTTTTCACCTGTTTCTTTCAGGTGGACTTTCCATGTCCTTTTCTCCTGATGGAGCATTTCCTTATCCTTCTGTTGGCATAATGTCATGTCTGTTTGTTTATACCAAACATGAGGGGTTTTTTGGTGCCTCATCAACCACACTGAATTTTCAGAATGATGTGTTCCTTCCTTCTTTTACTCACTCATACAGTAGACTTGTTCCTGACAGAAATGAGACATTTCAAGGATGATTACATGCTGTAGCAGCCTAGCACAAAATTACATCTTTCTGACCTGCTGTGTCTTAATGTGGTACCTTACTGACTTCCACAGTTCTCAGCTGTTTACCCTTTTTCCCTGAGGATGTCCACAAAATAGAAAGTTAGAGTGAATTCCTTCTCAGACAACCTCAGCAAACTTCAGAGACAGGATGTTTTAACCAGGGTCTGCAAGGTTTACAAAATTCAGGGTCTGAATATTATTAATTCTGCATTTACTTTTCACCATATTGGTTTGTAAACCCTCAATGTCCTGGAGCTTACGTCCCAGGTCTGGATCTTACTGGGGGCAGCTTCTATAGACAGACTCATTTATATCCCAGAGATCACCTCATTTCAAGCATAAAATTTCTGTGTGGGAATTGACTTCTCCCTTCAATGAGGAATATGGGTGCTTCTAGAGCACATGCTGGGCACTGCACAGTGCTTTGGCTCAAAATATGGGATGTTTAGAGTTTGCCAGTTTTCTTCCTATGTTTACTGTCTCAAGGCACTTAAAGCACTTACACTCATGGGGAGCTGCATTTACTGCTTTGTGTTTACTGCTTTATTTTCCTTATTCTTGCACAAATGACTCTAAAATACATAAAATATGAAATTCAACATGGAACTTTTCTGCAGCAAAGTCCAAAACAAACAAAAGACTCCATAGAACCTCCCCCCCAAAAAAAAAAATTCTGAAGTTTCAGTTTCCTCACTTTCAAATGGGCTATCAATATTCTTCCAAATAAGCTTTCAGGTTCATCAAACTGTTTGTTCCATCCCTCCATCTCATTGCTCTCATTGCTCCTCGTTTGCTTTGCACTGGTGTTAAATTTTGTATGTCTACTTCTGTGAGTTCTGCACAGCATTGAAATGACTGCTGATTCAGAAGGTAACAGGGATTTTTTTTTTTCCAGGTCAGTAAGTATAAGCTTAGGATTCAGCATACAGGCTGGTGGTGTTGAAAGACCAGCTTTACAGTTTCTGACCTAAACAGGAAAGTCAGTCTGTTATCTGAAAGGAGTAGAAAACAGAGGATTGGGGGGTAAAGCAGTGGTCAGGCATTCCTTCAGTAAACTTTTGGAAGAGTCACTTGCATTTGGAGTTTGGGAGACACAAGATTTCAGCTTTGTCAAGGTTTTTGTTGTGTTGAATCAAAATTATATTTATTTCCCATAAGCAGAAATGTGTTTGAATTGTTTCCTCCTTCTGAAGCTTTAAAAAATGGTCTTGCACCCAGGCAGCTGCTGACTGTCAAGTCTTATAGGATGATGATTAAAATATATTTTCATAACTCAGTTCATAAAGGTGTATGCATATTTATGGGCACATATATAGGTATATTTGTATAAAGGTAAGTATGTATGACAGGAATGCAGGTTTTCAATTAATGTCTACAAATGATTTAGACTCTGGCTTCATGACCACAGATGGGAAGTTTGGAATATTTATTATATTCATGCAGTCTTTGAGTTGGAGACCAAGGATTGTGGGATCCCTGCTGTCCTCCACAGGAAAGGAGTAGTGTGGGGATGTAAAGCATGGTACCCACACTGCAGAACTATTCAAAAGGCACATTTTTGTCAAAAATCTGTTCTCCAGGTCATTTAAAGCTCACCCAGCCATAATGCTTATGTACAACACTAGGAAATCACTGTTAGCTGAATCCAGCAAGAAATTGGGAAGTTTCCAGTGAGTTCCTGTCACAAGCTGGCAGTTCTGTCTCTCCACAGCACCCAGGGTGACAGCAGAGCATCTCCCAGGTATTTTGTACTCCCAGAACAAGGGTGAAGTTTGAAAAGGCTCTGTACAAGTAGGGATAGGGCATGGTGGTACCACAATCCCCCAGCCACAGGAGAAGCCCAGAGCACATCAGGCCTCTGAAGGCCTGGACTGCAGCCCTAGCTATAAAAGCATCCTTTCTCTGCATAAATAAGGGATCTTGTTGGAATGAAGCTTCATGAGAAATGTAAATTTGGGAGAAACTGTCTGATTTCTATGCTGCTGAGGCTTTCTGTGCTGTAGCACCAGATGCCAAAAAAGAAGCAAAAGGAAAGTGCAAACCCAAACCTGTTTCTCAACAGCAAAGAAAGAGAGCAAGGCCATTCCTGCCACCAATCTCATGCTCAGGGGCAGCTTTGATCCCAGGGACAGCAGCAAAGGAAAGGCAGCACCACTGTGTGTGAGACACTCATATCTTATCTTTGGTGAGACACACACCAAATCTTCACAGAAACTGAGACACTACCCCAAATTAATTAAAAAAAAACCCCCAAAACTAACCAACCAACCAACCAACCAACACCCCAACCAACCAACACCCCAACCAAACACAACAACAATGGCGACAACAACCAAAAACTCCCCATAAAAACAAAAGAAACCCCCCCCAAACAAACAAACAAACAAACAAAGTGACCCTAAGTACTTTGGTTAATCTGGAAAGTAAAAGTGCCTCCTTCCTCATTTCCCTTTTGTGGCAAAGAATGTTAGGAAAAAGACAAACTGAAGTAAGGAAGCTGGAGGGCTCCAGGCTGATGTATTTTTTAGCCAGCTCTTGCTGCTGCTCTTGTGAGTGGCCATTTCTGAGAATTCAGCCCCCTAATTTGTCCCTTCTTTTTGGTGACAGTCTGTCTGCCAGGCACAACGTGGTGTAATCCATGAGGAGAAATATTTGGAGGCAGAAATAGGTGGATGGATGAGACCCAGCAGAGTCTGAACAGGGGAAGGGACGAAGCAGCCCAGCCCCAGGTGGAGCACCCTGGCAGGTGGCTCAGGGGGGAAGAGCTGATGGTTTCACAGATTTTGGCAGCCTTGCCTTCCCAGCTTGCAAGGATCAGCAGAGGGAATTGCACAAGTGCTGGGATCAGGCACAGGAGAGGGAGGGGAGGGAGGAAGTGACCCTGCTGCTGGGGTCCTGTCTGGGTAACACGGTCAGAGCTGGACAGCAAAGCCTTGCTGTGGAGGGAGGAGGTGAGCCAAGAACATGGAGGGGTGAAGGAAATCAATATAATTATCTCACCAGCTACCTTCTGAACCAGAGGAAGTGTGGTTTGCAAGCAGTGATGCTGGAGAGGAGTAGTGTAGATGTGAGGGGACCAGAAAAATCTATACTATTCTACTGGAGAATGGCATTTGCTTCTTGGAAATTTTTATACAGTAAAAAAAAAAAATTGATTTATGTATAGAGACAAAAAGACATTTTTTGTACCTTTCTCCATCCTTATTGTTGTTGATAATTGGCTGAAATTTAAAATGAAGAAGTCAAAGAAGACAGAAATGCTTATGTTAAAATAATATGCTTAAAATCTTTTAAGAGCATGTGGAAATCAGGGAGCTTCTTTTTCTGTATTTTAACTGGATATTCTAATAAAATCTATGTGGAAAGTGTTGGTCCATTATATAGTATTCCCCAACCAGGAATAATGGGATTTTAAACCAATACCTTCAGGCCTAAGGGATGAGTACCTTTCACTTGAAATAAAGGAATTAAATAAAGCTGCTGGTATTATCTGTTGTAGTAAATTGTTCATGTTGGCCATTTCCTTGAGCATGATGAAGATTGATACACTGACAAGTAGGCAACACTAGGGGAAGCAGATATTTCCCACTGCCTGGCACAAGGCTGTCAGCCATGCAAAATAAAACACTTAATATAATCATTAATGAATGATTAGTCATTTTTTATTATAGTCACTCCATAATAATCATTAGTATGAATTAATACTGCCTCAGGGAGCACATGAGCTATGAGGAACTTCTCTGTGCTCCTCAGCTAAGAGGAACAGACTTTCCTGCAACACATGGAGGTGTTTTGTTACCTGAGCTGCAGCCTTTGCCCTTTGTAATGGCATAGACATAGCACCCAAAATTAATGCTAGGACTGATACAAAGATATGGAACCTCTTAATTCCCTATGCCTCATGTAATTTTTTTCTTTAATTGTACTCCAAAATCAGATTACTAGCTGAGGGCTTTTTTTTTTTTTTTTGTGCCTGATATGTGCATAGGAAATCCTTGCCATTAATCTCTCCTTCCTGTGAGTGAGCACAAAGCCAACAGAGCACCCTGTCCCCAGCCTTCACACACCAGCACCGTGCACGTAGGCAGGTGATGCTCTGCTCAGCCTGGTGTGCTGGTAAAATGTGGTTTCCTGTAGTTTTTAAAACATCCCTAAGTCCCCATCGAGCTGTACCTCATGCAATATTTGTTTAGCTCAGGGAATGCAGAATTGCCCTGACTTGCATGAGAGGCTGGGAGCTGCTCCCACATAGCTGAGACAGGGGGAGGACCTTGTCAAGGTGCAAGCAGCTTTGCACAGGTGACCTGTTTGGATTTCAACCAATTTCAGATCACATTTGGACTTTTTTTTTTTTTTTTACTCTATAAAGTATAAAGGAAAGAGCAGATCAAAGAACTTGAGGCACAGATCTGAAAATGGACATCCATTCACTCTAGGGAAAAAAAGCCTTACATTTCCCTTACATGCCTCTTCTTTACAGCCTACGTGGAACACTTCCCAAACCAGTAATTTATGGGTTTTAAGAGTGTTCACAATTCAGGATTTTTAACAGTGGAAACTACCTAAGATTGTTGGCAATTTGCCTGTCTTTATGTTAGCTTTTTTTAATCTGATGATCTGTGATTCTATGAATTAAAAAGGGGATATTATTGAGCATGGAGGAGAGGAACAACAAAAAAAAAACCCCAAACAAATATAATGTTAATTTTGAAAGGAAAAAGTATGAAAAAACCCCACATTTATTTTTACAAAATTTGATTAGGTTTTTTCCCCCCAAAAGCAGGATTTTAAATTTCACTTTGTTCAGTTGTTTTGAATTTGAATATAAAATATATTTTGAGAAAATTATTCCATGATGAAATGTTATGCTGTATAATGTGTATGGTGAAGTATATTATTATAAATTAAAAAGCATTCATTGAGCATCTGACATTTTACTCCTTTTTGAAATTATTATGTTTATACATTCTCAATTGTGCAAGATTAAAACATACTCATTAAACACTAATTTTTCAAAGAACTATACAAATATTTTTTACCTCTCATACTCAATAGTCTCCATGATAGAACTGATAGATATAGATTTCTATCAAAAGGAAAACTGACCATTAATTATATGTTGGCATCTCATGCAATCTGTTATCAAAAATTGTTTAGACTGGAATAAAGCCTCTTAAAATATCAAATATATCTTGGAATTGATAAGATATTTAACTAAATCATAGAACTACATAAATGATCTTTCCATCTTATCATGTTTTTATGTTAAGAGCAAAGTTTTCCAATGTAGGAAACACTTTTTTCATCCTATCATCAGTCATATTCTATTGCCTTGATGGAGATAGAAATTAAGCTGTAATTCTGAAAAGTTATTAATCCATTTGCAGTGCTTTAAAAATGGAAGAATAATTATAGATTTTTATTAGGAGGTTAAAAGTGTATTTTACGTTTTGCAGTTTTCTCAGTCACTATTTCATTGTCAGTTTGCATGGCTTCAATTTGAGTTTTACAAGCTAGTAAGGAATCAAGGAATATAGCTGAAGTTATAATTTCTTGAGGTTTCATTCTAAGATATTTAAAATCATGAACTTCTTTTTTATCAAGGTCCTGACAAAATATCAAAGTGTCAAGGTTTTGAGATAAAATTCTAAAAAATACTTTCAAGCTTTCAGGATTTTCTCTTGTTGGCCAGAAGAAAATGTTACATGCTTGAAAATTATTCTGCAATTGTAGTTCAAACACCTTTTCCCAACAGATTAACATTTAATCCTTTTTCAGAAGTATATGATGATCCATTTCTGCAAGTGCTTAAACCAATACCACAAAACTTGGGGATTGAAATACTTCTGGAAAAGATTTAATTTTTGCAGGTTGTGTCTGACCTGCAAGCATAAATTGAAGTTGCCAAATCCAGGATCAAATATTTCTGTGATTGCAAATTGAATTCAGGTTCCATAGAGTTCATTAAAAGTACATCTTATTTGTTTATAAAGCAGTGTTATTTGGTTCAGTTAATGCTATTAGAAAAAAGGCAGTTTTAGGAAAAAGGTGGAGGGTATGTTGTTTCTATATTTTCATTTTTTAGGAAGCCCATATATAGGAAAAATACTGCAAAGGAGTAACAAAATAACTTCTTACAAAACCATCCTCTTATAGAAATTCTTCCTGAAATTCTATTTAGGTATCTGTTTTTCACAGGGCTTGTTGTATGGTCTTTTTCTGTGGTTTTGATATTTTAAACACAATTTGTTAAGCATCTTTTGAGCAAAGATATTCTTTTATTCCCCAGATCTCCATCAGATTTTTGGGTTGAGAACTTTGGCATGCGATTATTGACTTTTTCACCAAAAAAATTCTGCCAGATCTCAATCAAATTTTTGGGTTGAGAACTTTAGGATGCGATTGTTGACTTTTTTACCAAAAAAAAATCTGCCAGATCTCCATCAGATTTTTGGGTTGAGAACTTTAGGATGCGATTGTTGACTTTTTTACCAGAAAAATTCTGCCAGTTCCCAGGCTTTGAGTCTTGTGAACATTTTTCACAGACAGAGAAGGCGTAGGAGCAGATCTGGAGTATCTCCTAACTTGTTCTCGAGCCCTCAGCAAAGCTCTACTGCTTTCAACAGTAGCAGCACCAAAATTCCCCTGCCTTTCCAGTTCTTTCAGCCCAGGTCACAGACCTCCTGCCCAGGGCAGCAGCACTCCCTGCTCCCAGCTGCAGGGCTCGGGATGGGAGCAATGGGAGCCCCCAGGGTGTCCCTGTTTTCTGCAGATTTGGTGTTCAGGACATTTGGATTCACTGCCTGCAAGTTTGCTCTGACTTCTGCTTCACCTCAGAATATGTCTAGAGTGACTTTCCTTTTTTTCTTTTCCCTTTTTAATTGGAAAATGGCTAAAAGTTCTCCCTGACCTTTTTATCTTGCTGGCAATGCCCCTGCCTTTCTATTAATAACAGGCTTTGGGGAGTGTTTCGTCTGCACTGGCAGCAGAGCTGCTATTTCTTACTCAGTTTTGTATCTGCAATTACTGTACTTTTCTGAAGTGCAAAAGACATCTATAAAAATCAAACCCATCTCCCTGCTTAGCATCAGACACAGTGCAGCAGCTCACTGCTGCTTCCAGCTTACATTGGGTTTGCCATCTTTTCTCCAGAATTCTTCAGTGATCATCAGCAAAGGCTTGCTGTCAGGTGAAGGACCCTCAGTGAAGTGTCAGGAATAATGCACATCCTCAGAGAGAGCACTGAGCTTGGCTTGGATGTTTGCTGAGGTCTTGGTTAAGACATTCAGCTCCTTACAGTTTCCAAGACATCTGTATAGAGAGAGATCATCCTTGAAGGCAGTGCTAGTGAGAAGCTGGAGAAGGAATGCCCTTCATTTCTTAGGCCCTAATTTCTTCCTTCTGGATGGACAGTACTGGTGAGGCTGATTTCCTGTACCTGCTCTCTGTGTGGTCTGCAAGGCTTTCAAGAAGTCACTTGATGTCCTGGAGTGTCCCAAAAACAAATAAGTGTCAATGGGGTGGCTTAAAATGCAAGAAGCTGTTGTTGGTGCTTCAGGGAGCATCTGCAGTTTCAGGGTACTCCCTGAGAGGATCAGTGATATTCTCACTGTGCTCTCTTGATTCAGGTTTACAAAAACTGCTGCTGGTCACAACTGGCTGCATTTCTTGCCAGGCCCAGCAGTGAGTGACCTTCTTGCATGCAAAGGCTGTCTATAAATTACAAGCCCATTTCACTCTTTCATCCAGTCTCTCTCTCTCTTCCCAGAGGGTCTTTCTTTCCAATTCACTCATGGGGGAACTTATCTATTCATTCATGAGTAAAACTTCCACCATGTCATGCCATTATGAGGTTATTTTGATCATGTAGGTCCACAGTGTTTTTTATAGGAACATAGATTTTCTGAGCAGCCCTCTTAGGAGGAGGCCAATGTGCTTTGTTCTCATCCCACACCCAGGCAGTCCCCTGGTGGGGAGCAAAGGTGCATTAACAGGTCCCCAAGATCCCTGGTCCTTCCAAGCCCAGCACTTTACTCAGGGAACTCAGTCCATCCTTGGGTTCCCCACCTGCCTCAGAGCAACTCCTTTCCCCAAACCCACAGCCAGTGGACCTTTACTCCCACCCCAGAGCTGGTCCCATCTCCAGCACCACTGCAGCATCCCTATCCTTTAATCCCATGTGGGAGAGGCTGGAGCTCAGTGCCTTCCCACCTGCCTGCTGCTGGCAAACAAAGCAAATCCCAGGAGGGCAGAGTTACGGATGCAGTGGCTGCAATAAGCAGTGAATTGACTGTGAACCTGCTCCTACTGAGCCTCTGCCTGCTGATAATCTGCACAGAGAGTTTGTTTTCTTTGGGTTTGTGTTTTCCACCAGCCTCTTGTTTTCTTCCATGAATTCTACATCGCCTCTTGTGTTTTACCTTTCCTGGCAAAACTGCTTCTCCTCATGACACATAGCTCTCCCCTAGGGCTGGTTATGTAAGGTATTGCTGCTTGGTGTTTGTACAACCCTACATCTTGATCCCCTGTAGAGAGCACATTGTGTATCCTACTGGCAGCAAACAAAAGCAGTTTCCTATATAAAATACACAAGTCTTGCCTCTGTGCTTGCATGTTTAGGCAAACACCCTCCTGCGTTTCGGGACACAAAGGAAGAACTCGATCAGTAATCAGTACCTGCTATCCTGGTGATGCATGGATACAAATAAAAAAAAAAAAAAAAAAAAAAAAAAGGAAAAAAATCCTCTTAATAAGGAGGAAAAGCTGCTCTCCTCTAGTCTATGTTGTATATACAACTTTCACACTTCACACGTTTTAAATGCAAACAGCTCTTCCAGACAGCAGCATCACAGTTGTTTCAAGGACAAACACATTTGTTTTGTCTTTAAATGAATCTATTCATCCTGAGTGGCAGTGGAGGGGCTACCTCTCTCCCAGGAGGCTCCTTGAGGTTCAGCTAGTGAGATGGAGTAACACTTCCTTTAAAAGGGAAAGAGCCAGGCAAAAATTCCACTTCCCAACCCCCCACTTCTCCCTGATCTGAGTGTTTGACACACTCCCATTGTGGGTAAGGTGTAGGTGTCCTTGCAGGGGAAAAAAAATTATAAAT
The DNA here is from genome assembly GCA_013400575.1 of Peucedramus taeniatus. Taxonomy (NCBI): domain Eukaryota; kingdom Metazoa; phylum Chordata; class Aves; order Passeriformes; family Fringillidae; genus Peucedramus; species Peucedramus taeniatus. The sequence continues at coordinate 255,921 of WBNO01023387.1, read as the reverse complement.
ACCTGCTTTCCTCATTATCTCTTCCTCCCTGTGCCTGGGTGATTTGTGCCTTCCCCTCTCCTGCCTCCAGCCTTCCCCTAGACACAAGCTGTATTTTATGTAGCTGCATTGCACTTTGGTCATACAGGAGATGGACCAAGCCCCATCAACTAAGCCAGAACTGCAGCTATTCAAACTCTGGCTGTTGGGATGGGCTATGTTGGGTTTTTGGGGGGCAAGGGTGGTTTTTATCCTGCAATATGCAGCGTGGTCAATGCTGGTGACTACCTGCATGATAGCCAGGGTGGCCACAGTGCCTTGGAGCAGCTTGGCTGCATCCCCTCAGGATGAGCATCCCTGTGAGCCCTTGGGCTGCCCAAGCACAGCCCAACATCAGCTTCTGCCTAGACCAGAGGGATCTGATAAAGGCCACTTGCAGGATTTCCTGCTACTTTCTTCAGTTTTCTAGGGCCAGAAGAAGAATAAAGGGGTTTCTGAGCCTGGGTGGAACAGATGGCAGGGATGAGAGGCTTTCTGGGTGATGTGGCAGTGCATGCTCAGTGTCAAGGTCAGGCCTGGGTTTGAGGCTGGAGTGGTGGTTTGCCCTGGGGAAAGGAAAGAATGGTCCTGGCTAGCTGGATAGATTTGTTGTCTCTCTAACAGGGGATTTCTAAGTGAAGAGAAGCTGGATGGTGCAGAGGTGAAGGAGCTTGGTAAAGCTCTGAACATGTGGGGAAGGCCAAGGCTGGCAAGGATGAGTGCAAAGGAAATAATTAATCTTTAATGAACGTGTGAGTGGGAGGCTTAAGGGGATGGCCGAGGAGGGATGGAGCAATACTGGAGAGGGAGAGGTTGGGAATTCAATGAAATAGCAAAAGAGTTGCACAGAGTAAAATGCAAAACAAATAAAACAAAACAAAACTTTCCCTTGCCATTACTGCAGATTGCTCCATTTTTTTCCTACCCTGTCAAACACTCCCTGTAACAGCCTCCAGCTCCTCGCCTACCTTCCAGTTTCTATCCTACAGCAATGTTTCCCAAATTGCAAGGTGCACCCCCTCCAGGGGAGGATGGGGGACCAGAGCCCAGAGAGAGAATGAGAGATGCAAGAAGCCTGGGAGTGCTTGCATTCATTTTGCAACCTCACTCAGGCTCCCTGTCTCTGAAATCAAGGCCCTCACAAGAAAAATTCCAAACCATTCATTTTCATCCTCTATCTAAAACCAAATATATAGCAAAAACAACTACAGAAACAACAACTACATGTATATTTTTATGTATATTTTAATGTATATTTTTAAGTATATTTTATGTATATTTTATGTATATGTATATGTATATTTCTATGTATATGTATATTTTTATGTATATGTATATATAATTTATTTTGATCCAGGCAGTTAGAGGCCCTTCTGACCAGCCCAGTTCCTACACCTGCTGAAAGGTGTCACAGCACCTGGGCTGTGCTGGGGATCACCTGGGTGCCTCTGAGCCACACAGCCATGCTGGTGGTGTGGCTCCTTTAGCAGACACCTGTCAGCAAAGCACTGTCCTCTCTCATCTGCACTCCCTCTCCTGAAGGTGATTTTGGCTCTCCTGGCCATCCCCAAAGTTGGGTTTTTTCCTCATGTTTAAATCACTATCTCCTCTCCATGCCATGTGACATCTCATGTGACATGATAAATCATTATATCAGTAACCTTTACTCCTTCATTTTTCTACCTTCATCTTACAAACCTGTTAGAAATGTCTTACATGTTTCATTGTGTTGGGAGTATGGGATTGTTAAATTTCTACTATCCTGCTCTGCTTGAGAAACTGGAAACTTGAATACATCAAAGGTATCAGACCTAGTTACTGTCAGGAGCGAGATCTGTGTCCTTTTTCACCAGCACTCATTGCTTACAGACATGGAGTGAAGTGTGGCTTACATTTCTCCCACTTGTCTCCTGTATTTTTGGAGTGTCAGAACTGATAGACCCTTCAGGCATTCTGCTTTTCCACTTATTTTCCTCTCCTTTAAATTCAGTGCAATCCTGGCATTGAGACATTCAGTGGGTTTGGTGGGAGCACAGCACATCAGAAACGTTCTCTCCGCTCAGTGCCCGCTTCCATCTGCCTCTGCTGGAAAGGAGATGTTCCTCCACATGTTCTCCACCTGCAGCACCAGAGCCATGGGAAGGGGTGGCACATCTCTCTCTGAAGGCTGCTCACTCCTGCCCTGGCTGTGGAAAGGCTCAGGGGGAGCAGGGAGCTGCAGAAGAGCAGCTCGTGGCAGGCGGCTGCCGCTGCTCTGCAGCGCACTCCAGGGCAAGTTGTGCTGCTTCACACAACCAAAATCTGCCTGAAGGAGGAAAAAACCCACAACTTTGCATAAGTGCTACTGGGAACAAACCCAGAATGGGAAACCAACAAGCTCTGTTCCATTGCTGATTTTTTTTTTTAAATACATAAATTTTCTGCAGAGCTGTGTGTGATCTCCCACCTGCTAATCACAAATTTCTTACATGGGTGGAAGGCAGATTTCAGTTCTATCAGCATTAATCTGGAGCAACTGTATTGATGATCTTACAGGGAAGATTGATATGGGTTTGTTTTCTTTCTTGCCGTGCATCTCAAATGTCATCTTAAATGGAAATTTCTTTCTATATTTAGGATATTTTTTCAATACTTCCAAGAGAATTCTGGGGTTTTTTTAATCTCCTATTCCACTCAGATTCTATTGGCTTTACTAGTAATAATCTGTCTGTAAATTAATTCTCTAAAAGGTGATTTTGTCTTTTTTTTCTTCTCCTTTTTTTTTTCCAAGATGTGAGACAGAGGTAAAGTTTTGGTCTAGAACAGCACTTGTATCTGATCCAGTGGCTACCCACATTCAAACACAAGGATTGAATGGGAGATGAGACTCCTCCATGGTCATGGAAAGCTTGGATGTGTATCATCCTTCTAGATCTACCTCTAATAAGGCATATTTGTTATATTGGCCCAAAATTCTGCCCCTGACAAGTGACACAGAAGTGGAACTTCACAGCACAGGCTCCCTCAGCTGCTGTCAGCACCAGGCACTGCCAGCTGGGCACTCCCAGCCACACTCAGGTGTCTGAGACATCCTCCTCCCACCCACCCTGCTTTTGTCCCACTTCCCTGTGTGGGGGAAGTGTGTCCCATCCCATCTGAGGATGGGCCAAAGCAGCTCCAGATCCCTGGAGTGACCATGGTGATTTTGTGGAAGTTAAATGTCAGTTTTCCTTTCCCAGGCACTGGCAGCTTCCCAGAGATCACAGTGGATCAAAAGCAAAGAACTTTTTTCTCCTGTCCCCATCCTTAGCAGGAAGCAAGAGACACACACACTGCTTTCTCACCTCTGGTATTGCAGTTCCTTAGAGTTTCTAGTAATTACTGATTTCCTCTGCCAGCAGTGGCAGATGGGAGGCTGTGGACCCAGTGATGGACTGTGGGAGTGTTTCATTGATATGGTGGGTGAATAATTGCTTTCCCTAAGTTATGGAGTTATGGTTGTTTTTATAAAATCTTTTTCTATTTTTTCTTTCAGATATTCACTAAAGAACAGCCAATGGGAGGAAAAGACAGAACTGAAGGCATATGGTATTTTCCTGCAGTTTGAAGTGTATCTTAGACAATTTGTGTGGCTGTGGGAAGCCCCATGGGCCACAGGTTGCCTGTTTTTAAAATGGGCATCATAATACTTAACAAGGCCAAAACACCAAGAGCAGCTTGGGTGGAAAGCACTTTAAGGCTGTGCAATGGACAGCTGCAACATTTGCCTCAGAAAGAGCCCATATGTTGTCCTCTCTGCTCTGCACTGTGCAGCTCTGGCCATGGAGAATAATTATGAGTGAAGATTTGGTTTTTTTCTGATTTTGATTGCCTCAGGATCAGTCCTTGTCTCTTGAATGGCCTCATGAGGTGTTCCAGGCTGTGTGACTCTACAAGCAAGGGATGCTCTGAAGGACTGGGACTGATGAAGCATCAGCAACACAACAATAAAGCAAAAATAAATGCAGAATAAAATGCCAGGGGAAATCCCTCTCTTCTCACCTCTGCCTGCAGAGGTGTTGTTGTTGCTGCCACTGCCACTGGAGCAGAAGGGAGGTCCGAGGGTGGCCAGCACTGGGCTCTGGTGGGGGTGGGCTGCAGGAGCAGAAGTTCTGGGGCTGGCTGGGCAAGGGGAGTGAGCAGACACAGCTCTGGGGGACTTGTCCAGCCAGAAAGGCTAAAGTCCCACCCCACAAACCTGGATATTTGTGCTGGCTAAACAATATGGCTCCCTTATAGGAACTCCAGTAAAACATACAAAAAATCCATATTAGCTGCATAAATACAAATTCAAATTTCTGGGCTAAATTGGGGCAGTACTACTAATCTCAGGCATTCCACTATCCAGGGATAAACTTAGAATCACAAACCCCCCTAAATTAATCCTCTTGATTTCCAATTTTCAAAGTATAACTATGCCCTGTTTTCTTGGTTTTCTTTGTGTGAAAGCTAAATGCTCCAAAGTTCCAGAAGGGAGGTGTGCAGGAAGATATTCTTCAGTCTCTGGGGCTGGGGCTGTGAGACCTCCCCAGAAGTTGTGAGGCTTGTGTTAAACCTGAGAGGTGGCAGGATCTCTCTGATGTGACATCCAGATGGAGAGGAAAGTGGTTGCCAGGGTGACACTGAAAATAGAGCTGGGACTGATCCCTTCCCTCTGCAGGAGCAGCTCCCTGGGATGGGTTCAGTGGGAGAGGAACTGTGCATGCACTGGGAATTCCTGTGCTGCTGGTGCACCTTTGTGCACTGGTGGCATCATCTGGGAGACCCCAAACATGTGGGAGAATGCTTTTTAGGGTTTTGATCCTAAATGCAGAAGCCTGAATTTTGGATTTGGGAAGTAAATGAAAGAAAAGCTTTTGTCCTTCCCTCACCCAGCACCTACTTGGATCCCATGCACCTACGTGGTCTCTGAGCAACTGAAATATTTGGGTTCAAATATTTGGGTACAAATGTAGAAATGTGTTTCAGACTCCAAATCGGCAGAAATATTTGGTTAATAGTGTGCAATCATATGAAATTTAGTTACCTTAAAAAAAAAACCCATAAAGGTTTTCTTTGGAATCATTCTCTTGGGTAGCAGTATCACCAAGCCTTTTTACATTTTGAATTAATTTTAAATGAAGGCTTTTGTCTTGGGTTGTTTGTGGTCTGTTTGTTTGGGTTTTTAAGTGAAAAATCTTGAGGTATATTTTCCTTTTTAAAGTTATTTCTCTGCTCCTGGGCTAGTAACTCAACATTTGTTGAAATTCCTTAGGAAAGGGGCTGCCCTGCCTCGGAGGTGATTTACACTGACAAGAATGTTAAAGGATTACAGATGACTGTTGGTAACATACCTGCGTAACATTAAAATCAGGTTAATTGCTTACATTTCACTGGAAGTTATGGATGGCTGCAGAGCTCGGTGCCTCAGCAGATACTGGTACAGCAGGGGGTGGTTATTGATAGTTAAATTGCAGTAGAAGTTGTCTGTGTTCAGATGGGACCTCTTTGAGGGAGGACAGAACATTTCTCAAAGCTTCATATTTTCCCAGAGGGACTTTTCCAGCAGAACATGCCTGCTGTTCAAAGGAAATATTCCCCGTACAAGCAAATGAATGAAGAAGTTAGCTTTACAATAGACACCCTCTTAGGGGGGGCTGAAGTGAAGGAGCCCAGCTACATGTGTTTTTGGAAAGCTAATAAAAACCAGAAAATTATCTGTGGTGCTCTGTGAGGCAGCATGTGCACAGGAGGCTGTTGCAAAACCTGCAGAAGGCAAGAGGACAGAGGCATTGAAAAAGGATAACTAGGGAGTGATGCAGCAAAAATCCAAGGTGGTGAATCTTTGCAGATTCAATTGACAAATTTAAATGCCAACTTGTTTTACTGTCTCTCTCTCTCTCTCCCACTCATCTCTTCAAGTTGCAAGTGAGATTTCAAGTGGCAAGTAAGGATTCTGCCCCCTGCCATGAGCAAACCAGGGGATGTGAGTACAAAGTCGTGCATGGAAGGGACAATGCTGCCATCGACAGCTCTTTGTGCCAGTGCTCGGTCACCCCCTGCCCACAGCCCACGGCTGCTGTGCCCTGCTCAATCTCTGCCCTGGGGGAGGCAGGCAGAGGGTTGAGAAGATATTTTGGTTTTTTGGGTCCCCTTTCAATTTGTCCCACAAAATCAGCCATCTCCAGGCTCGTGGTGGGTGCTGAGTGGAAGAAAAGGAGCGTGATTTCAGCTGGTGCTCTTTGGAGCATCCTCACAGCCCTCCTGTCTGCTCATGTGTGCGTGGAGAAGGGTGGTTTTCCTGGCCTGATCTGTCAGCATGGGTGATATTCCTATAATAAACACTCATGCTAGTTACACAAGACATGTTGACTAGTTTATTGTACAGTAATTGCTGCTCTTGCAGGACATCCACCCACTCGGACTGTGAGCAGAGGCTCCAGGCTTTTCTCAAAAACATCTGATTTTATAGGAAGTTCTAGAATCTGATTTTTACAGTATTTGCTAGTGCAGTCTAAAAGAGAGCATTGCAGATTTCCCTTCCCTGCCCCACATTCAGCCAGACTTTTACTGCAGAAAACAGTAAAGGAACCCATGAATACAAAATTGAACGTTGCAATCAGACAGAGAATCCAGCTCTCCTAATGAGGTTTTATTTAACCAATGACAATGTGCTGAGAAAACCAGAGGAAATAGGTTAGCTAAAAAATCTGGTACTCCAAATGCCTGGTGTAATTTCCCCCCACTAAAATGGATGTTCTGAAAGGGCTGGATAAGGAACCCTGAAATGCTGCAGCTAATTTGCAAGACACGGATGAAATGACTGGAGCGTTGGGAATGGAGACTGATAATGTGACACATCCAGAGTAAGATGGAGTCACACAACAGAGCTTAATGAGGAAACACTTGGCCTGGCTCACCAATTAGTGGGGTCGTTTCAGCACTCAAAAGCCAGTTAACCCATCCTTAATGGAACAATTTCACAACTCCCTTAAACCGGGAATTAGCTAGGACTGCTGGCAGGAGAAGTGATGCTTCCCAGTCCCAGCTGGGAGTTTTTTGCCTAATGCCATCTCCTTTCTCAAGCACATGTTGTGCCCTGAACTGGAGCAGGGCACTGGACAGGTTTAAAAGGAAGTGTCTGTATGAGTTAGTTTTGACTTTTTCCACTTCTCCAAACCACTTTGATGAAAGGTTTGTGCCAGCTCAAGCAGGAGGGTGTTGGTGAAGGAAGAGGTGCTGAGGGCTGATGGTACTGCTTCATTAGTGGTAGTGCTTGTCTGTGTGGTCTGAAAGGATCTGTGAATTTGTGACCTCTTGGTTGGATGGGCTCTGAGCAACCTGACCTTGTTGAAGCTGTCCTTGCTCATTGCAGGGGTTTGGACTAGATGACCTTTAAATGTCCTTTCCAATCCAAACCATCCTGTGATTCTGTCATTAAGGACTGTGATGTACAGACACTGCTGTTCACCTTCCAAGACCTGATCCTGGCATCTTCATGCAGAGGTGTATTAAATCTCCCTCAGAGAAAAACCTGGGGACCAGGTTACTTCAGGCCCTGTAAATGCCTCAAAATTCATAGTGACTCTTGTACCTGGTCTCAGGCACAGCTGAGTTAAAAGCTTACAGCCCTGATTCTTTTGCTACAAATGCATAAAATCGTGTTGTCAATAACACAAGATCTTATACAACGTGAGGATTGCATTAGAGGAAGATTTTGCTCTGAGTTCAGATGCTGCCTTCCAAGTATGGGGAGCATCTGCATCATCAAAAAGTAAAGCCAAGGATGAGATAGCACAGGAATTATTTAATATTTGAGCCAATAAAAACTGCATCAGACCATCCCAAAGAAATATTTGTGCTGTTAAAAGAGAGAGAACAACCAATGGTCTGGTAAAAGGAAGATGCAAACCTCCCTGATTAAAAATAAAGGAAATCTCCTGGAGAAAAGAAAAACCTGAATAAATCTTCAAAGAGGGATCCCGCCAAAGAGGGATCTCAACTGCACAGGGAAAGCCAAATTCCGAAGACTTAACACTTCCTGTAGTGCAGAGAGGATGGAAAGCTGACAATCACATAAGAGGTTCTTCAGCTAGAAAGACCAGGGAATCAAACCTCTAAAAGTGATCCCAGACACAAAATTCTCACATCAAATACCACATCCAGTTCTGGGCCCCTCACAACAAGAAGGATGTTGGGGTGCTGGAGCATGTTCAGAGAAGACAGCAGAGCTGGGGAAGGGTCTGGAGCACAGATCTGGTGGGGAGCAGCTGAGGGGGCTGGGAGTGTTTAGCCTAGAGGAAAGGAGGCTCAGGGGTGATCTTTTGGCTCTCTACAGCTCCTTGACAGGAGGTTGGAGCCAGGTGGGGTTGGTCTCTTCTCCCAGGTAACAAGCAATAAGACAAGAGGAAATGGCCTCAAGTTACACCAGGGGAGGTGTAGATTGGATATTAGGAAAAATTCCTTCACTGAAAGGGCTGTCAAGCACTAGAACAGACTGCCCAGGTTAGTGGTAGTCAGCATTCCTGGGGTTATCTAAAAGACTTGGAGACGTGGCTCTCAGGGACATGGATGAGTGATGGACTTGGCAGTGCTGGGTTAGTGGTTGGACTGGATGATTCTAAAGGCATTTTCCAACCTCAGTGATAGAAATGGTTTTATGATTTCAAGCATGTTGCCCTGATTTTTTCAAGTTTTCTAAAGCCCTCTGATGTTTGCATTTTCGCACAGAACTTTCTCACAGACTTTATGTAAATAATTCATTGTTTTCATTATTTTATGGGGGACGAGCGACTTGATGGACTGTTGGGTTGCCCAGTGACATTGAGGAGGTGGCACTGTCACCCTCCAATGACACTGGCATTTCAGGAAGATATAAAATTTGAGTCAGATTTTAGAAATAGTTTTTCTTTTGCCTTGAAAAGAACTGCTTCAGGTTGTTTGTGCTGTGTCCTACAGTGACACAAGCAGGAAGGATCTTGGGGTCCACAGGTCCTAAAGAGGGCAGTGAGACTGCTTGGAGCAGCCTGTCTGACGTGGTGCAGAACTGAGGGCCTTGGTGGCCCTGTCCTGACCAGCCCTGTCCTGGGGCTGTGGGAGAGGCACCAGCTGAGACACGGAGACACCTTTCCTGTAAGGTGCTCCCAAAACAAGGAGCTGAGCAACTGGAGAGCTGTGAAAAGGCAGATTAACAAACAACCTGTTTTACGAGTGAACCTGGCCCAAGTCACTCCACACTATGGATGGCCAGGCTCAAGGACCTTCTCTTCATTTATTTCATTTAATTCTCTTAGTGTACCATGGACTCAAGCATTCAGCAGCAGGAACAGATGCTTAGATACCGTGGTGATGGGTGCTGTACAAAACCTTGCATAGCTATGGAAACCACAGTTGCATTTATCCATCAGAAATGAGTATCTGGCAGCCCATGTCTCTCCTTCATGTTCTGGAAGATCATGAAAAAAAATACTTGTACATGGCATTATATTTCACAGCTTTCTTTTCTACTTGGCAACGCACACTTATCTCTATTTGATAATAATAATGGTACATGTATTTTTAGACTAACATTATGTGATATTAATTCTAAACGTTATCCAATGTAATGCAAGCTGAGAAGAAAAGCTTTTAGAGAGAAGAATTGAGGAAATGAAATAAGATTTAACCTGGTAACAAATAGACGATTTATTTCAGAGTTTAAATAAACACTTTATTTAATTCAAAAAAGTAAAAGAAAACAGCAAAAAGTGCATTTCTGGATCATTCAGTCTTCAGTTTTCACGTTCAAGGAGTCTTCCTAATTGTCTGATTTTGCTAAGCAGAGTGTAAGAACAGAACATGTACTGTATCTGTCACATCTTTATAACCCGGAGGAATGAGAACAAGACTAAGAGGAGGCATTTCAGAGCCTCCCTCATGGGTCTGACAATGCCTGTACCATCAGGGACAAGTGTCATTCCTTCTCTTTTCTCCTTTCTCCTTTCTCCTTTCCAAAATTAAGGCAATAATACAAAGCTGTGGATATCTGCATTAGAAGAAAAAAAATTCAAATGGAGGTGATGGAGCTGCTTTTCACCATAAGTAATTGGCTGCATTCAAAGCTGTGGGTAAAACTGAAATAACTGCAGCAGCATCGTGGTGCCTTGTGCTTTTACCTGCCCTATTTTTACCCAGCAGGGAGCTTGTCCTGCATTCCCAGGCAGCCACCATGGCTGAGCTGGCAGCTGCATGTTGCTGACTTGGCCATTCATGCTCAGTAAATGTGCTCCAAAAACACTCAAATCCACAGGGCAGGCAAGAGCTGGACAGACCCTCAGTAAAATCCTGGCCCTGAGTGAAATCTGTGAAAATTTTCTGTAGGTGAAAGGATGTTTCTTACTGCCCTGGTTAGCATGGGGTCACCAGGAGACACTTCCTCTCCTCTTGTCCCTGCACTGTCAGCTCTCAAGCTGTCCTGGGAAACAAAGGCAAGCAAAATGGAAACCTTGGACACTGCAGAGAGGTGTTGGGTGCTCCAGACACACAGGGAGAAGGAATTCTATGTGTAATGCTTTTGTTAGCTAATTATCTGGAAATTATCTGGAAATGAACTGTGATCTTAAGTTCATTAGAAATACCTATCTGGGGAAAAAAAATCTGGAACACATAACAAGAATTTCAAAGGTTCATAAAGACATGAGTGATAAAAAAATTAAAGTAAATTACACCTCATTTTCTTCCAAGGAACTCAAAGTCACAGGGCCTTCTTGCTAAATCATGTTAACCTGCATTTACACCATGTTCCTTTGGTGCCTCCTACAGCTGTTTTTTTTCAAATCCAAATCTTCTCGTCCCCTACCCAAAGGTTGCTGATCTGTAACTTTATTTCAGAGGCAGTTTCAACACTCCTGTCCACAAATTATTGACAGCCCTCTTCTCCCCTCAAATGGCAATGCCTCTTCAGTTAACCAGGTACCCCCTGATGGACTGGGCTGGACAATTAAAAAACCACTGACGTGGCAAGGAATAAAACTTCTCTTTTCCTCACCTCATCTACTTCTGATGAATCAGTGAATATCAGCATGAAGCTGTTCAGTATTTAAACTTCATCCCCTATCAATGTGAAAATGGACAGCAGCTCCTGCTACAGGCACACAAGAGAGATTTATAGATACAGCTTGTTACTGGCCCCTGACTGAGACCAAATAGAGCAATGAGGGGTCTGAGGCCACTGGATATCAACCCCTCATTTCCCGGGGTGCTGTGAACAATGTGAATGGCAGAAAAGGTGAAAAAAATTGAATTAATTGTATTTTCCTCTAAAAGTGATCACAGGGCAGAGCAGTTCCTGAGGGTAAGGAGTCATATATTCCTTTTGATAAACTCCATCTGAGGTTACTGTTTCCAAATGCAGGCCCTAACAATGATTTAACTCAGATGTAGGAAAAAAAAGGAAAAATTGTACAGCTACCTATCCATCTCTGTTGGGGAAAATCCTCAGTAAAAGTCTCAAGCAGCGGAGATCATGTGTCTTTCACAGCTTGAAATCCTGGCAAAAAGGAACTTGAGGAATTTCAGCTATTCCACATGACACTGGGCTTGCCTTGCTACTTCCTTCTGAGCAATCTCCAAAGGAAAATCTGGAGCAGCGTGGCAATGGTGAATTTTGGTGGTGCAGAGGTGACTTTGCCCCAGAGAGCTGCTCCTTATTTAGGGAGCAATGCCAGCTGTCCCAGCCATTGTTCCCATCAAGCAGGACAATGTGCAGCCTGCAGCAGGGAGAGTGTTGCCTCACATTATTGTTTTCCCTGGGAGAACACCACAACCAGGATATGTGCTACTCTTTCCTTCTCTCCACTGATATAACTGCCTCCAAAAAGGAAAAAAAAGAAAAAAAGAGTGGCCATTCTGGTTCAAATCCAAGAGGTTTGGCCTGCAACATAAACAGAAAATGTCTCACAGCTTGAAGCACTTCACTTGGCTGCTCCCCCCAGCCCCCTCCCACCCTCACCAGAGACCTGACAGGCACTGAGTGCAGCCAGAGGTGAGGGAGTCCCTGGTGCAGTGCCAATGGCCATTTTCTGAAAAATTCAGAAATTCACCTGCCTTGATTTGCTGGTATAGAGTAGCAGGAGAGGAAGGAATTGGCAGGGGGAGGGAAGGAAAAGCAAACCAGACCTGGGACTGATGACCAGGTGAAGGGAGGAGCCAGGGCAAAGAGGGAGGGAAGAATCTGTCACAAACTATGGAGGAGCCATACACAGCATCATCCTCTGCCTAAGGCATCTCCCCCAACAGGGCTACAGACAACTTTTGCTAGAGTTATTTTCCCCAGCAAATATTACTTCAAGCAATTTAAACCAGAACTGTTTCCATCCACGTTCCCCTTATGCCAGAAACATCCCTTCAGGAAGATACCCACTGCCTGGACACTCTGCCTGGTAGAACTCAGGGCTTGCTGTGGGCCAGAGCCAACTTTTTGTGAAGGCTGGTATCTGTCTGGGCACTGTGCTGCCAGGTGCTGTCTCAAAGCCACTGAACCCAGACAAATCTGCACTTGTTCTTCCCTCCTCGACGTTTCCTCCGCAGGGCTGGGGGAGCAGTGGCCAAAGGGATCAGCTGTGGCAGCCCCATGTGGAGCCTGTTCCAGGGCCAGGTCACCCAAACACTCCTGCTCCTCTTGCTCCTGTCACTGGCAAACTGCTCCCAGAGACAAAGAAATAGCTCAAGTAGTTGGCAAACTTGGGCTGAATAAAAAAGAAACAAACGAATTAAAAACAAAACCCAAACATTTCTAGACACCTGAGGGTGATGTGCAGACCTCAGATGCTGTGCTGACCCCTTGGAGCTTCCTCTTTGGGGATTTTGGTGGCTCTCTGATGGAGAATGCTGTGGGACAGCCTGCACCTGCTGGCTGGCACCTGGCAAACAGGGCCATTTCTGCTGCCAGGGGACGAGTTCAGCTCTGAAGAGCCTCACCTTTCCCATCAGTCCTGAGCACCCATGCTGTCCACCCTTTTGTCAGTTTACAAAATTGAGAAGTGGAATACTTTAGTTGAAAAACAGCTTTCCCCCCTTTTCCTGAATGCATTCTTCCTCTTTATGAAAAGATTTTCTATTGTCAGTCCCACCTTCAGGGTGAATGGATATATATATTTTGCCAAAGTGCAAACTAGAGCACCCAGAGCTGTTGGGGTTTTATGGAGCTCTTTCCCCAGTACTGAACAATTTGTCTTACATGTGTCTGTTGCCAAGCCTGAGCAGCTCCCTGTGTGTAGGAAGGGGCCTGGGTAGATATAAAGCAGCATAAAAATGAGGTCTTGAGAAAGAATGAGACACTTGACCCTGCTGGAGAACTGGTTCAAGGATCCTGATGCTGGAAAAGCTTCATCCTCTGTCCCTTCTCTCCCCTTCTCCCCTCCAAAGACTCAGAAACATTTTTCAGCCTTCTGTTTTTCAATGTAAGACAGATGTCCAAAAACATGTGTTCAGGTGTAACGTGACTGAAGCTTCATATGGAGAAGCTTTCACTGGACATTTAAGGACTTTTGGTGTCCCCCTGCAGCCAGAGGAGGCTCCTCTGGAATATGAAGGGAAACTTGCCTCATCCTGGGTGCTCTGGGGCTCAGACCTCACCCAGCATTAATGATGCTTTTCCCAGATCACCGAGGACATGGTGTGGAGCTATTCAGTGATTCTCATCAGCACAGGGCAGAAAGAGGATTTTATGTCTTTTTTCCCCACTAGTTCCTCTGTTACAGCTAAGCCAAATGAATTCCGTGTGATCCAATATTCTCAACTGATTTTGAAACCTCCATTCTTACTGCTTTTAATGATGCTCCTTCAGTCACAGGAGGTTCTTTGTGTTTCCAGAAATGTCATCTGCCTTCATCCTGCTACATTCACCTGTTGTTATGTAGAATACTGAAGTAAGGAATTTTCTTCCTTTTATTCAGTAATAGGAGCAAAAAGCTCCTAATTAGGACTAGATTTGAGCAGTAACTAGGCCTTACTTTGCTCTGTGTTCCATAGCCCCTGTGTTGCCCTTTTCTGAGAATGGTATCAACCTGTAGGAGCAATCTCAAGGAAAATTGCTTAATTCGTCAAGACACACAGTTACATACTGATCTCTTTTGCAGATTCAGCTCAAATCGAGCTATTTCTTTGTCTCTGGGACCAGTTTGCCAGTGACAGGATCAAGAGGTGCATGCAGTCCTGCTGAGATCAGCGGTGTTCCTCACGTCCATGAAACGAAGAGCTGACTTCAGTCCTTCACTGAACCACCACCGGGGCAGAGCTGCCACGACTGTCCTATCCATCAGAGGGAACTTTCCCTGATCCTCTCAAGCAATGGCCATCCAAAACAGGCTTCCAGTCTGCTGGAAGAGGAAAATTTAGCAGTACAAATATTTCCTCTTTTAGAAAGGTCGAACACACAAAAAAAGACATTTTTGAAGGAATGTCGGATGACCCCCAGAGCATCTGACAGGCAATTTTCCTGTCCCTGCACTGTTTGGAGTTTTAATTGCCTCTTTGGGGAGGTGCTAGAAGCGGCCTGAGAGCGCAGTCACAATCCAGCAATTTGGCACACGTGACTTCTCAAATATGGGAGCAATTAGCAAAAAGTGATATGGTGAATGGTAGCATAAGCACTGGATTCTGGACAGCATTCAGACAAGAAATCTAAACCAGAGCAGAATGGGGCAGACAGAAATCCAAACAAGCTTTCACAGAAATAAAACACATTGGCTACACTTAGATGAGAGCCCAACATTAGGAGATTGAATTCAAAGTCACCATCACACTCCTAAAACTCACTGACTGAGAGTGCAACTTCACTAAAGCAGTTTGTGAGAAAAAAATATCCAAAATGTTTAGTAGAAATAGATTTAAAGACTTCTGGGAGAGTTAAGTGAACCCGGATTGGACAATGAGCACCAGTCCATAGAGGAGAGGGGAAACAAATCTGTATTCTAGGCATCAGCTAAGACTTGTGTGTATCCACAGGAGCTAATTTCCTAGATAATTTTTTCTTATATTGTTCATACAGCATTCTTTTTAGTAACCTGCAGGATGCCACGAAGCATTAACAGTAGGTTTAAGACATCAGCTAGTGAGCAGTTCCTGTCTTAGGAACAGAAAACCCCCAAGTCATCAAACCCTTCCCATTTCAAACAACTGCAAGCAGCATTTGTCCTGAATCATGTCTCCCCAGTCCAGCTATGTTTGCTTTAACAACTGGAAATGAATCATTTGCAGGCAGGATGGTGCTGTGTCCTGGGATCATCACACTTCAAACAGTTTTTGCTCTGTCAGTGAGGTCCCCACCCTGTCCAACACCTGAACGTGGTGCCCAGCTGGGTCCCCTCTGTCTGGGGGCAGTGGCTGTGCCCCCGTGGGGACTGGGCTGCTCCACTGCTGAGACAGAAGAGTGAGCAAATGCTGAACAAGGAAAGAAAGAGGAATGGAAATTAGGCAGGAACAAAAAAGGGAGGAGGGCTGATATAATAAAGAAAAAGGAAAAGCAAGAAATGTACGAGTAGCCAATCAATGAAATAGCAAGAAATATTTAATTAGTGAGCAAAACCAGAGGCAATGGAATTAAATGGTTAATTATGCAATGGAGCAAACAGCAAATTAATTAAATGTGTGTGGATCTACCAGGTGCTCTGATTATTTAAGGCAAAACATGTTTAGTGAAACTATTCATTCTCTGGTATTTCAGTTATTCATGGTATCTCTGGCCATGGGGATTAGAGCCTGTTTAAATGCAAGGTCCAGCCATGTATATCTAAAAATCATTTATCTTGATAGTGCAAGTGAGATGAACAGGACTGTGATAGAAAGTAGTAGGGACACAGCTGTTCTGAATAAAATGCCTTAAAAGAAGTTGCTATAACAAGAAAATATATCATGTGTTGCTTTATTTTCTTTTTACAACTTTTTTGACTAATCAGTTTGAATTGTTACAGCTAAGAACAGAAGCTGGAAATGTTTGGCTCTTGCTGCCCTGACAATGGAAACTCTACGGTGTCTGAAGCAAGGTAATTCAAATAGATACAATTGCTTATTCTTTGGTTAACTTTAAACTGCTGGAGGAAGCCAGGATTTTTGAAAATGAATGATTAACAAATTATTACAATAATGTCTAACGATTGAAAAAAAAAATCATCTCCTGCTTACCTGTTGATTAAAGTCTTGATAAACCCCATGTACTGTCTAAAATAATTCTGGGTTACTTTGTAACTCCACTTCTCAGGGATGGCAATGTTCTCCTGCAGTCTGATCTGCTAGTATTGCCTACTTTTATTTTTTTCCCCAGTGGGGGTTTTCAATTTATTTTTGGAATTTTTGTTCTGTAAATATTTTCTAATTTTCTCTCTGTTAAGTAGATTTTGATCTCAGGTGTGATTGTGTTAAATTGAAGTAATTCCTTTTCTCTTATTAAGTGTTCCTGATGAACACAATCAGCCCATGTGATCATTCTTGAGAATATTTATATGTGGTATTAAAAATTTTCTTGCATGAATAGCCAGAACATACACAGAATACTTTGAGGACTCTGCCAGGAGTTCCTCACAGCATTTAAAAGTGGTTTTCTGAGTTGGGAGGTCATGGGTAGCAGTTGTCTGTATTTGGAAAGTAATAGAAAATGTAGCAGTGCCTGTATCATTCATTTATTCCCATCACCTGCACATAAATGTTTCCCTCACCTAATACTTCACAGCTCCACAGGACACATTTATTGTCTCAAATGTGTAGAGCTATAGCAGAATAAGGACTTAAATAAACCACAGGTGTGAAAAATTCCAACTGGCAACTTCAAACTAAGCACCACGAAGCACAAAAAGGCACTTGTCAGAGGTGGAAGGAGCAGTTTGATTAAATCATTGCTTCAGCCCAGACATGTTGGGCCTAATTCTCCCCTCCCACAGCTGACTCACATGGAGCGTGGGCAGTGGCAGTGCTGTAAGACTGGAGTGGTGGCACTTGGACTCTGGAGCTCTCATTCTGCCTGTCTGACACCACGGGGCTGAAATGTGCAGCTGAACAGATTTGTGCTGCTGCGCTCGTCACAGGTGAAGGGCTGCTCCTACTCATGGTCTGGGATCACTAAACTGAGGCTGGGAGGATTTTAGTAGCCAACTTTGCCCCAGTGTTGAAAGCAACAAAACCTGCCTGAGCTGCTGGTGAGGCAGGCAAGAGATGGATCTTCCTTTAAATGTGTTTTTCTTGCTGCCAGCTGCCAGGGAGAAGCCAGCGTGGCATCTTTGTGAAGTACTGCAGTTGAAAGTTCTGTTGCCATCAAATTTTATGGTCCCATCCTCTGCCCTCTGTCACTTTGGCATGTGTCCTCACCTGGAATCCCCTCCTGGCAAGAGTCTCTCATCGTTTGCAGCAGGGCAGGACCAGGAAATTGCAGAGCAAGCACATCCTGCCTCCATCTCCCTCTCCTGATTTGACTTTTAGGGAAGGGAAGGTATGGCAGCCACATTAGGCATGCCAAGCACAGTGAGTAGGCTGGAGAACTGAATCCTCCTTAGAAGTATTTTTAAAGATCCTGGCAAATGGGGATGACCAGAGCCCTTTCCAGCCTCAGCACAGCAGGGGCCAGCTGGAGAATATGGGTGCTGCATTGCTGCCTACATGAGCAGGGAATGTTGGAAAAAAGGGATCTTTTTAAAAAGTGTGAAATGCACCAGTGCATTAGTGTTAGCTTATTTGAAAACCATCAGCATGAATAGTTAGGATTACATTGCTTTGAGTACTACTGAGGAAAGTGTTTGCCATTTTTCTGTGTTAGTGAAAGCCACACGATCCACTTTATTCTTATGTTCATATTATTGCAGTTACAAGAGACAATTTGCAAATGCCTGGCTGCTTCATAAAAGCTAAAGTACTTGGATTCACAGCAGGTACTAATTTTGTGTGCATCTGCTGAGCTGTGCATGGCATCAACCTGTTTTTAATTACACCTGCATGTCAGGCTCAAAATGCATCTGTGAACAGGAAAGATGAAAGGTAGACAGAACAGGATGTCATGTATTTCCCATCACCTTTCACTGGCTGGCTGCCCACAGAAGTAAGAGGAAATTCCCTTCTTTCATAGTGAAAATGTAAAGATTTACTAAGCTTTGCACTGCCAACAGCAAGGTGTAATCACTCCTTTAAGGAAGCATGCATGTGTTAACAGGGGTGAGCAGGGGGAGCTCCAAATAGCTTTCCACACCTTGCCTACCACTGATCTGTAAAGGGCAATAAGTAGCTTTTGCTTTGTTATATTTTATTTGCATTGAAACGTGTGAGTTGGTTGACTTAATATCCCAACTTCATTGTGAAATAAAACATGTGAAAGCAGGAGTGACCGGGGCTTTTCAATGGCTGGAGTAACAAAGACAAAAGTTAAACAACACTTCTGTCTTCTGTTATTTCACCCAAGTGTAGGAAAAAAATTGTTTATATGCATTTTTACAAAAAAAATAATTCAGACTACAGCTAGGGATGGCCATGACTCTTGAAACACTGGACAAAGTGATTCAAAAACTTCTAGACAGTCAGAAGAAATGTTCTTCATGAAGCATTTCCCTCTGAATAAAAAATACTAAGCCATTTGTGATTGCACCTTCAAGCCATTCCTTTAACTTATTCCTGTCATTTGGAATTCTTTCTTTTTTCTAATTGCATTAAAAATTGTGCACTTTAAAGGCTGTGGTGTGTGCCAAGAATGTGTATGTGTAGTCAGGGCATAAAACAGGGGAACAGGGAAAGAACAATTGCATTTTTTATTCTGGAATCCAGTCAGACTTTGAAAGCTACCGCAACTCCTTTGCTTCAAAAACCAGCAATGAAAATCAATAATGGTAACACAAGTTTAAAAGATAAAGAAGTTATTCACAAGCCCCTTCTATTTTAACGTAAGCGCAAGTTGTTGAAACTTTTTGATCCTGTTGCTTATTCCTACAGTATTTCTTGGCAATTTGGGGTGTCTCAGTAGAACCTACAGGAATTAACCAGTGATAAAAAGCACCCATGAGATCAATCCATCTGGCAGGCTGAGGCTTGATTTTGTGTGCAGGAAACCTCGAGCCCCTGGCTTTGGTAACCAGCTCTGGGCTCTGCATAGTCCAGGTTGATGCAGGAGGGCATCCCTGCCTTGTGCCCAGGGTGGTCACCCCTCTGGCAGCCCCAGGGGCTGGGGGGAACTCCCTGGTGTCTGCCAGAGCTGGGGAAGGAGAAGGGAACAGGGCCAAGGCATCTCACTGCTTAATTTTTGTGTCCAAGTTTTAATGAGTTTAGTCAGAGGCCTCGGAGACCATAGACCTGAATTCCTGCTTTCCTCAGTCAGGCACTGATCCAGTAGAAGCTGTGGTTGTAACTGCCCTGGCACCATCTTTGCTCTCCTGTCGTGTGATATGAAAAACAAAACAAAACAACTCTTTTTCAGTAGAGGGAAGGGCCTTTCAGTATATTTCAAACTTGAGGTGAGAGAAAGCAAAATAATCCAGAAATGAGGTTGACATCCAAAGACTCCGGAAGGCCTCTGCCCCCAAGGTTTCCCTCCTTTGTAGCCTCATGATCCAAATATTCCCTGGATTTTTTGCATTCCTTTTCAATTTATGCCACCAGCTGTAATTTCAGTTTCACGGTAACCAGGCAAAATCTCACCATTTTCAGCAGGGTTCTGCCAGGTTCTACTCTTTATGAGCCCTAAAGTTCACAGAGGTGGTACCTCTACCTCCTTCCATTGCTGCTGAGCAGATGCATTTGTTTCTGAAGGGTAAAGGCTCATTGCTAGTTTTAAAGTTGTATCCTATTAACTTATTTCATCTGTCAGTGGCTGTAAGTCTTACATAACACAACACCTTTTTTCTTCCTTTAGTGAAACCACAGTTTCAATACAACACTTTCTTTGTTGCCTGAATACACTTTTATTTTTGTGCACTTTTGTGCAGGCTGCAGGAATCCAGACAAACAAGTGTTAATTCCCCATGATGTTTTCCAGCTGACAGGCCTAATTGATTTGATTTCCACTGTTTGCACAAGTGACCCCCCTCAACCCGTCATCACCACTTCTTTTGATACCTGAGCTTTACTTTCTACTCTCACATTCCACTTCAACAACTAATAAAGAGCTTATTAGGAAGGAAGAAACTCATTACTTGTTTTCTAAACTCTGCTCCATGCACAGCAGATTCAGTGGGTTATAGCCCTGTATTATTAATCAATACAGAACATTTGCTTCCATTAGGTTACCAGCATCTTTTATCATCAGGCTGAGGGTAGGAACCTGTTTCTTTGTATTCTGCTACCCACGCTCCAGCTAGACTAGACAGAGATAAAAGACAGCTGAGTAATATTTTCCTGAGATCCCTGATGATGCACACAGATGGCCTGTAACAAATGAAATATGCAAGGTGACGGCTGGAGTTCTCCTCACTCCAAGTTCAACTTTTACGGCTTAGAGAGTATTTCAGTCCTTACACCACAGCTTCATGGCAGAGAGAGATTTATTTTCTTATCTGTAAAAGGGTTTGTGAGTCTTTGCCTACCATGGCCATTAATGGCTGCAGTAGGAAGTAGCCAAGTGCTCTCACTGTACTTCTTGCCTTATTAAAAAACAGCTGGGGAAAAAATGTATTGAAAAGAGCAGTGCAGCCATGTGGAGCTTGAGAAATCTAAAAGGAAGCATTGGAGAAATTTGTTATCTACATAATATGAAATAAAAGGCTGAAGAATCCCATTAAGGGATGTAGCATATGTAAAAGCAAACAAACAAACAATATCAAACACATATTAAGTCAAGTGAAAGATTACATGTTGGTAACGCAGGAAAAAAAAGCCCTTTGCAATAAAGTAAACACAGATCTGTTTACAGTGCCTCAAAGAAACAATTTTTTTTTTCTGGCCTATTACTGTGTCTTCTCTGTGACAGCCTTATCAGATCACAGTCCAGCTGTTGGCTGTGTCCATCAAATTCACTTTTGCTAATGTATTAAATAATCTGACCATAATGCCTGACTGTGGATCATAGTCTGGTGAGCAAGAATTCATCCAATTTGAAATGAACACAGTTTTGAACACATAGCTTCTAACCTTCCTAACTCCTGGAGTCTCAGCTTAGTGGAAGATCATCTTAAAACAATCCAAATATTTTCTGCAAGATTTTAGAGTCAAAAAGTGACTTAGCTCTGTTGAAATGCAGAACAGCACTGATAAAGCAGGGACTCCTTGACTTCTTCAGCAGCCTGGACTCCAGAAATCTGGGAGCAGCTCATCACCTTCCCAACATTCATGTCCACAAAGATGTGAAAAGAAACCCCAAAATCCAAACTGAGCTGCTGCCTGGGAGTTATGCACCTCTCAGGAAAGTTTTTTTTTGTATGTTCCCCTGGGGAAGGGGTGGCTACAAACAATACATGGCTTTGCAGAAAAGTACTCTGCTATGGGCACACCTCACTCCTGAGGAATGTAGAGCACCTTCTTCCAGTCCAGATGCAGAAGAGGACAGTGGACAGCTCCAGCCAAAAGAGGTGGCAGGTAGCCAGGGAATATGGAACTGCAGAACTCCACAGCCCTGAGGCAGAATGGAGCCAGCCCCACTGGTTGTGGTGCCAATAAGAGCAAAGAACTGCTGCCCCATTAGGAGCTGTGGGATGAAGGGGTGGTGAGAAGATACAACTGTGAGAAGATACTGTAGGAATCAAATAGGACTAAAAGTTAGGACACACAGATGCTGAACAGAGCAGATTTGGTGGCTCTGAGTGACTGCTGAATGGCACATGACCCTCACACCATGTGTGTCGTGCCCTCAGAGGAATCCCACTTAAAGTTTCCAGATTTGTCTTTTCTGGGCTGCACTGAAGTATTTACATAGGTGTGTATCAATTTTGCAGCTTCAACCAATTACAGTGACAGTTTTTAAATAAATCAATACATTATGTATGTATATAAAATATACTGTATTTCTATATATAAATCTAAGCCATTTCCTGTCTATATGGAAAGTATGGGTATTGTCTGCTGTGTGAAAAAAGAAAAAAAAAAGGATATGCTCCACTTTTTCCATTTATTGTCCAGAACATACCCTCATATCAAATGGTTTCTGATTGAAAACAGTCTCTTAATGCATTACAAGTAAAAATAACCCGTTATTGTGTAATATATGATATACCCTTTCCTCTTTTAGGCAAAGCAGTGCCTGCAAATATGTCTAGACAGAGTGATGGAAAAGCACAAATTGGCCTTTAACTGTTGCCACCCACTTATCAGACAAACCTGGAAAAAAATTTAAGATATTACAGTCTCACTCGTTGCACGACACCCATAAGGCAGAAAGTCTCTCTGAGGCTTCATGGCTTACTGCAAAGCAGAAGTGTCAGAAACTTTGTGAACAGGAGCATGACTAACTTGCCTTCATGGCCTGATGAGAATTGCCAAGTGACTGAAGTAGGCCAGGGTGTCCTGTGAGCAGTGGAATATCCTTTGCATGGACAGTGTTAAAAGTCTTCTTCCCGTGCTGCAGATGAATCAATCACCTGCTGACACTGCAGACACGACCAGAATTCAGAATCTATTTGCCACATTTTGGAGGAGAGCTTTTAAGTCCTGACCTAATCCTTCTGCCCTGCACCTGATCATTTTTTAAAAGCAGTTTTTTAACTCTCTTGAGTTTATGTCTGGTAATAAAGTTGTCTTGGACAAGGTTCTCTTTGTAAAAGATCATTTTCCTCCTCTGGCACACCTCCCTGCTACCTTGTTGTGGCAGGAAATCAACATTGTTTGTACTTGTAGTGAGGACTCTCAGGATGCAGTGTACATAGTGGATAACTGCCTTTGGGTTTAGCTGTTCTTCTGTTCTCCTCACCTTAAAAAAAAAAAAATGCTAATGGAAAGAAAGAACTGCAGAAGGACAAGAGAAATCAATTGTTCAAGAGTTTTCATCCGATGCCACTTGTTTCCCACTTGCAAAATACTTTGTGTCTGTTATTCAGAAAGTGTTAGTCTTCCCTGTGGTGAAGAGAAATGGTGAATCAACAAAGTGGGTGATTTTTGTATAAAGGGTGTGCTGGATGATGTTTATTCAGTTTGCAAGCACTTGCATGTTTTCATCTATGTATGTATAAAGTGTTGGTGTGTAGGAAAAGGGATTGACTCTGGTCCCAGAGAAGTTACAGAAGCCTTGTCACATTTTCATGTTTGAAAACACCATGATGGTGAAAGCCAGGCATGGGTTGGGATGTATAAGCAACATGTAGGAGTGGGGTACTGGAATAACACTTCCACCTGCTTTAGGCCATTTTCTTTAGTGTTTTAGCTTCTTTGCCTCCAGAGTTGTGGAATTCCAGAAGGTAAGGGGCTAATGTGGATGTCTCAAACACTGAGGGAGAATCCAAGCTTGGCAGGTGGTTTGTCTGGGTGGAAGAAAAACCAAATAACTTTGCAGTCACCTGTAATCTCAGAGTCAGCTCTGAAGGAAAGGCTCTCCTATACACACTCCCCCTATACCATATACATGCAGACATATACACAGCTGAGATGTAACCTTTTTCCCTTTTATTTTGGAAAGCCAGTATAAGGTTTTTCCTAACGGCGTAAACAAGGAAAACAGCACACACAGAACTACCATCTTCACCCAGACAAGCAAAATGCTGATGGGCTTTGCAAACATCACAACAGTTTTGACACAGATGCCCCCATAAATTGAGCCAAGCTGTTCACTGTGCACCAGAAATGGTCTCGTGTTTGAGCTTCAAATTCACCTCTCTGTGTAAGGGAGGTTGCAGCTGCAGCTTTGCAGCAGAGACAGGCAGAAACTCAACCCAGGCAGTAATCTGCAAGACAAACATCAGGAGGAAGCACTTTCCAGTTGAGCTTTGAAGTTACAGCCTTTCTACCAATGTGCTTTGGATTTACTCCGCTGTTTTTCAACCAGAAGAGATGTCCAAGCCTCTGCCCAGCCCTCCCCTTATGTTTGGTGCACTTATCGAGGTTGGCATCCTGTCTGAGGCAGCAGATCAGTCAGGAAGTTAACCAGGAGTCCAGATGCTGGTCTTGGAAAGGCTCCTGCCAGAGCCAGGCTTCCACGCGCTTCAGCTGCCAAATTCCCTCCACACAAATGTCCACAGTTCCTGGCTCTAGCACTGGGGTAGTTAGAGGAAAAGCCTGAAGAAGAATGTTTTCTACTCTACAATTAATGGGGAGGAGCAGTGCCAGGGGAGCAATACTGCTGACATAGGTTGGCATGCCTTGCATTGCAAGTTACTGTTTTCCAGCCAGAGAAAGTTCTTGTTTGTCCATGAAGATTTGCACACATGATGGGACAGGCAGCACACTCCAGGCTCTGCCCTGGGGAAGGGAATTAGGCTGGGCTGCTTTCCCCTTACAGGTTGCACTGAGATATAAATGCCTGCACACATTTAAATGTTAGATAAATATTACAGTGCCTATGTCCTCACACCATCCTAGGAAAGACACCAACTTTTCAATAGCTGCTTACACTGTAGACCATGACTTCTACGAAGCTATGACTTTATTTTCCTTCAGGCTCCTGAAATCCCAATCCCATGGAAAGCCAGGACTCTACCTCAGGCTCTGTATAACAGAAAACTTCACATGCTGGTAATGCTTTTTTTCCTAAATGGGGCTTTGGTTGAGCAAATCTGTCTGTGATGCTCTCGCTGACATCTCTGTGATGGGAGCCCACCTGCCTTTTGCTGAAGGTCTGGCTCTGCAGGTACTGAAAGGGCTTTTCTTCAGTCACCCTGCATGAAGGCTGGAGCTGGTTTTGGTGAGCACACACTATACTACCTGCTCATAAAAAACAACAGTGGAAAGCCAAACCTGCAAACAGGTGTACATGGGGATTTCAAGTCATGATTAATCATCATGCTTCAATTAATTTGTCCCCTAATTTTATACCACTGACATGAAGGTTTCTGAGACTGCAGGATCTATGAGCACCATCAGAATGGGGCATCATTTCCTTGGACCAAACCTAAGGGTCAGTAGAGAGCACACATGTACGTGCCCCTGCTGGGACAAGAAAGTGTGAGATTTCAAATCCACAGTCACATTAGCACTTTCCAGGACATTAATGCTTTTAACATGCTGAACCTGGGAATTTCATTCCTTCCAATTTTAGATTACCCATTGAAATCTCTATTGCAACTGTGGACCATGAGTCCATAAAAGGTGATGTGGGTAGTGAACCCTTATAGATTCAGTTGTTGCCTGAGGCTTGATTTTGTTTCACAGGTCTCTCTCACATACCTCTGGGGTGTGTAGCTTGTTAGTTTTGAGCTAGGCTAGGGCTGAGTTTCAAATTACAGCTTAAGGATATCCAAACAAGTAGGAAAAACAAAAAAAAGATTATTCAATCTAACATGGATGCTTTTACCAGGAAGTGATAAAAGCAAACGTGACAATTGTAATCACAAAAGGAATTGCTTCCAAAAGTTTTGAGCAGCTAAAAATATAGCAGAGAGGAGAAGGAGGAAGGATTTAGGACAAAAGCTGGAATTCAGCCTTAAGTATAACAATGAGTATCTACATTTACTGTCATAAAGATCTCATCAAAAGCATGTGCTAAAAGTCCCTGTGCACACAGCAAACATGGCACTATTTTAACTGGTCTGTTTTGGGTCCTCTTCAGAAGGACCCATTGGTCACAGTGGCAGGACTCACTTTTTGCTTATATCTCTATATGAAGAGACAGCACTTCTCACAAATGACAGTAAAGGCCAGGGTATTTCATCCAAGATTTTATCTTTTGTTTAGTGGCATTTTGGCTTCAGTTTCACTATGCTGTTGACAGAGACATTTGAACATTTTTATTGATTCAGAAATCTGGGCATTAAGACTCATCTTTATAGTTCACTTAAAAGTAAATGTTTCAAAATGTAAAACTCCTCATGCAGCTTTTAAACTTTATTGGCTGAAGACTGAGTGCTGTAAAATGATTTTTTCTTCAGTAATGGAAGTTCTATTTTACAGAAAACGGTAACCATTAACTCTGCTTGCTGAGAGCAAATGAACAAAATCAGACCTGCTCTATGAAAAAGGAGGATCTGGTCACCATAATAAAAGTACAAATTTTTCATATCCTCTGTTTTTTCAAGACCTGTTCATTCCTAGCTCCTGGGTTTTACTACACAGTCATTTGTTAACAGAGGAATCATTTTGCTCATTTTAAATGCAGCTGGAATGAAAAGTGATACAGGAGGAAACAGGAATGAATGAAGGACAACTTGGAAAATAGTTCCTTCCTCTTCTTCAGCTTGTGTACTTCGTGGAAGGAACTCAGGAGGTTATCCATGGTAGCATCAGCTACATCCTTGTTCCTCCTGGCTGCTGTTTTTCTACTCTTAAAAGTATCCAGTCTGGAGACCCAGAATTTCTCCAGTCAATCCATTACAGGGCTTCATAATCTTACTATCACAAAGATTGTTTTTGGTTTTGTTTTGTTTTGTTTTGTTTTGTTTTTTTTCCCTTGATGTCTAATAAGAATCTTCCCTATTCCAGCTGAAGCATCTCCTTACCTCTCTATCTCACCACAGGATCTGTGTTCTGCTATTTGTAGTAACCCTTCAGATATTAAAAAACATTCTCAGCATTCACTCCTATCTCTTTTTCTTTACAGTAAGCAAATGCAGTTTGTCCAGTCCTTCCCCCACAGGTAATTTTTGTTGTACCTGTGAGGATTGCAACAATGCTCTGGATCCTCATCAGATTATCAACATCTTTATTATGTGCTGTGACCAAACTGAACTAAATGGGGCTGGATTCATAGATGGACAAAACACCTACAGCACCCAGAGTCCTGTGGCTCCTGAGTGTCTTTTCTAGCACTGGTACTGGGCACATCACAGTGCCCAGACTCTGTGACCTGCATATGGCAGCTGCATGATCCCAGACATGCTCCAGCAGCTTCTAGCACACATCTGGAATCCCATCAAAAAGAACTAAAGGCCTCTTGCCTCCACTTTTTATAATGATGGTGTTTTCAGTGAGAACCAGGCCCTAAATTAATCTCTGTTCCTCTTTTCAATCCCAGACCTCACAAGGATATGCCTTGTCACTTCTTGAGCTCTCCTTGTCTGCAGAACACAAAATTCTTCACACAAGGGAACAGCATGTGGGAAGGTTTGAGAATTCAGCAAGCTCTCCTCACATAAATCATCTAACATCCCTCACAGTGTCCTTCAGCTGCTCAAGAAGTTATTATCCCCATCCTGCTTTACTGCATACTATTCCTGCAGCTTTCTTGAGAAATTTTCTGTACTGAACACCTATGGAGTAGCTACTTGGTCATCTGTGGCATCTTTGCCTCTGTGTCTAGACTTGATGAAATTGTTGAGAAAATGGTTTTTGGCAGTGGCTTCTTTTAACAGACTTGTGCCCTACAAAACAGAACAGCTTCAAAATTGCATGGGCACTATCAGACACATGAAATCTGGAAGAAAGGAAAACAGTTGTGCACTGTCCCCCAATGACTGCTTTTCACATGTGTCTGTTCTTTCTCCCTGGCTGTAAAGCCTGGCTGCAGGAATTGATTTGAAGGGCTGGGAGAGAGCTGGTTGTGGCTGATGGAAGCCTTTGTGGAGGTAACAAAGTTGTGCAGTTCTGGGTGGATGGAGCTACAGAAAGATCAGGGTTCAGGACTTCAGGTTAGGGTGGGCTAGACACATGCAACTTCTCAGAGGGCAAGGTATAGAAAAGGTAAATAAATGACTTTGGACCATTTAGAAATAGTTAAATTTGTGTGAACGTGGAATGAAGGCAGGGCAAACAGGGTCTGAGTCTGCTCAGACATGGGATGCTTCAGAATGCCTCTAAATCCACACAGGGTTGGCATTTTTGTGGCTGTACCCACCACTGACTGTCAAATAGCCTGAACTCAGCCCCTCTCTAACATTCAGGCTGTTCCTCAGCATGGACATAGCCTAAAAACATCTCTCATTGGTTCAGACATCCTTTAATTTTGTTCAGTCTTGGAGGTTAAATAACCAGGATGGTCAGAGCGCAGCTCATGGTGTGCTGACACACAAGCAGACATGAAAATAGACCAGAGAGGCACAAGAGCACAGAGCTGAGACAGGACGTGTTGTCAAAATACTTATCCAGCATGCTGGCAGGAGTTTTCAGCTGCTGCTGGTGCTCACACAGATGAATTAAATGCTAGCTTAGAAATTTCTTCCAGAGCAGTACTCACACCCATGAAGTAGAGACGTATTTTGGGAGGGAATAAGACACTGGAGCGGTACCTCCCTCTTCTTCCTTTGGGATTTGCTGCTTCCAGCTCACCCCAGCCCTCCCTCAGATGGCAGCCCTTGTTCCTGCTCTGCAAACCTACCCAGCATGTCCCCTCAAAGCCCCAGCGCTGCCATAGGAAGGGATGTCAAAGCCAATATTCTCCTCCCAGGACAACAGGAAAAAGAACAGCCCTTCACCTTGCATTTAAACTCCCTAAAATAAGTGCTAAATAAGCTTGAAGCTGCCTGGTGCCTGTCTGGGAGCAGGGAGCTGGCGAGGGAGGCCTGGCTGACACGGGCGCGCACCTCCCTTCCTGGGCTGACCTGGCCAGTCCCTCCCAGGGATCTCCCAGCACCCGTTCCCTGGCGGGATGGCATTCCCCCCGCGAAGGAGTGATCGCCTTAGCCAGGCCCCTTGTGTAATTCTGGTTCCCAGCAATTGTTTTCTGGTGACCTTTTATTGTTAACAGTTACCGCTGGAGCTGGAGCGCGACTGGTGTAAGCATATTTTACATCCTCCTCAAGCAAACAAAAAAAGCTGGGTGGGCACGGTCCTGTTTCCTGGTTCACACCCATGACTCCTTTGTGTCTCAGATCTCCTCCCACCATGTGTCATAGTCAGCAAACCCACTCCCTTACCTTTTGGCTCCCAGATAGAGTGACGTCTTCGAGGGATGCGTAGGCATGCTCAGTGTATCCCATTATTTCCTTTCACATCCTATAAGAACACTGCCTCTCCCTAATACTCAGTCTTTCCTTATCCATGAGGCCAGAAATGTAAATCCCTATGTAACAGAGTGTAAAGAATGAGTTTGAAGGATGGTTTCTATTTATTTAAATGTACAGGCTATAAACACCGCCCTCCTACACTATGTTTTGGGTTCTTGCATGTATTTCCATACAGTAAATATCTTGACAGTTCCCTCTGCTCGACCTCAGTGATATACACACATCCCTGGAGGCACAAACACATCAACAGTCTGCTAATCTTCACAAGTAATAACATAGATTTTTCTTCTCTCTCCTCACTTTATTAAACTACATTTGGGGAGAAAAGGCGTAGTTGACCACCTGCTCCAAACCAGTTGTGGTAGCCCAGGAATATGCCCAGTTCCTGAGCTGAGGACCTTTCCCAGATGCCAGTAAGTTTTGTCTTTCCTGTGGGGAAGAAGGAAAGATGGGGAGGCAAAAGATCAGAGAAAGACACTCCAGTCTAATCTTGTTTCCTGCATTATGGTGAGTGCGGTGTGCGGTGGGCGGAGGGGGGACACTACATTAATCAAATCGTGATTCTTTTAGGGTACAATAGGCAATTAAAAACAACAACTTGAATTTCTCCTGCAGTCTGTTGGCAGCTAACACACAACTCATTCTTTCTGCGGATCGCTTTCCTTAGCAGGTCTGTGCCATGACTAATGAAGCCATCTCTCCGCTAGCGCGCTAATTCCAGACCTTTTGGGAAGGAGCCCGGCTGCAGCTCTCTGCATGGCCCTCCCCTCCTCTCAGGCTCCTTATGGCCACCCTGCAGATCCCTCCCACTGCCTGCGCTGTGCTCGGGAAAAGTGTGAGAAAATATTTCTCCCTCAAATCTGCTTTCAGGAGAGCGCTGCCTCGCAATGACATTTAAGGACAGATTTTTCTGGGGCACTTCTCATTTTATCTGAAACATTTGAAAGCCGCTTCCTTGGCAATCTTCTTGCCTGCTCCTCCTCGGTGGCATGTTATCTGATCTCTCCATACCCACTGGCTGTGGGGAGAGGCACGAGTTTCACCGGTAAAGTCATAGTTAAACTAAACATTAAACTGTCCAAGAACTGACTTCCTCGACAGCTCTGATTCAGGCTCCCAAAAATGCTCTGCGCAGTGAATCATGCTTCCTTCTGGAAATGACAGAACTTCCTCATCATGGTGCTCCAACTTGCCCTCTCCTCGTCTCTGGTGCTATCAGGAAAGGATTGAATTGCATGCCACATTTTTTCCGTGGTCGGCAGGAAGATGCATCCTTTTTGAAGGGGAAGAATTTCTATGAGTCAAAGGATGACAAACTGAAAATTAGTACCAGCCGCAGAAATAAATGACAAACAACAACATAAAGCCCCGTAGAGGTGGCCAGTGGGTGTTTATTGGCTATTTGCCTTCCTAGCAACTTGAGTAGCCTAACGATTGAGAGGAAAACTTGCTTTTCACCACTAAAGTAGGAACAAAGTTGAAACCATCAGTATTAGTTCTCTGATTGTCTTTCCTGTGCTTGGTTTGACAGGTCTTGTCTGCCTGCAAGTCAGGTAAGGTGGGGCAGTGCACGAAAGGTCCCAGAGTCCATCCCAATTCTGAAGGACACACAGCAAGAGTGTGGGGAGGGGGAGGATAAAGCACAGTGTTTCTGGGGGCTTGTTCCAGTCAGACTCACACAGCAGAGTGGTTCACAGGCATTGTGGTGACAGCAGTTTAGAGACAGTTTGATGCACAGGACTTTGAAATCAAAACAACAACCCCCTGCTTCAGCCCCACCCCACGCAAACCTCTATGATTGCTGAACAACACGGAGCTGGGGTAAACACCTGACCATATGGTAAATGATGACTTGCACTGGAAATCAAAATTTTAACAGCTCTTTTTGCTTTGTATACAAAATTTTAACTCCCCCAGAACCAGTGCAGGTGAAAGCCCAAGATGCACAGTCATTATTAGTTCCCAGGCTCTGGGCATTCCTGGGATGAAATCCTATTCCAAACCAAATCACTAGCAAAATCCCAAAGGAATAGATTTT
Source organism: Peucedramus taeniatus (assembly GCA_013400575.1). Taxonomy (NCBI): domain Eukaryota; kingdom Metazoa; phylum Chordata; class Aves; order Passeriformes; family Fringillidae; genus Peucedramus; species Peucedramus taeniatus. The sequence goes on along the minus strand of WBNO01023387.1, from coordinate 224,910 downwards.
CAGCCTCATTTATACATAATATAATAGGAGGGCCTGGACATTGAAAACTGGAGAGTGTTTGAATGGAAATATAGGGGCAATTACTGTGCTTCCCTTAGAACAAACTTACCTTCTTTCCGTAGCCATATTCCATAATCAGAAAAGCACTATGTACTTAATAGGGAAGAAGAGTAAATAACACAAAAATATGTAGTTTCATGCATTTTATGCAGATGAAATACATTTTTTTCAAGACTAATTTAGGAGTCCTTATTGCCTTTGAGACTTAAGTTTATATTCCTGCCCTTTACATTGTCCCTGAGAAGCGGTATTGTTTGTGTATTGACATTTCATTATTTCAGTGTGGTTCACACTTGCTGCTCATAGCAGATGAAATACATTAGAAAGAGGCATGAAGAAAAGAAACAAAATTAATGCTTAATGCATCTGAGCCTTTTTGGGGCTCACTGTTGCACCAAATAGACTTAGAGCCCACCTAAGGTGGAAGTCAGGGAATGCAGAAGTGGAAGAAAACTCCTGAACCATCAAATTCAATCACAGGCAGCACAGACATAGAGTACTTTTCATAAATGGGTCAAGTTCTACCCTGAGAAGAAGACAACTTGTTGCTTCTTGAAAGGCTACCACACCTCTTACTCCTCCAAGTTATCCTTTTCTGATTTCCTCCACATATTTCTTTGTGGCCAGAACAATCTTTGTGGCATCTGTTTCAACTCAAAACCCACTAGTTTTGAGTTAAACAACAATCCATTACTTAAATATAATGCTTCCAGGCAGCAGCTGATTCAATCACAGGAGTAAAAAATATTCTTAATAACAACTAACAGTCAGGTCCTTCAAATGCATGTATTATAGACTAGGATAGCACACAGAATAAAAGTACCCTCTCATTCTTGACCCTGAAACCATGATCCCTTAGCAGACTGATCTGGAGCTGCAAGGCAGGGGATAGGTATTGAATCCCAAGGACTGATCATGCTCAGCAGTTTTGCAGTCAGATAGGACCTTGCCAGTTTGCTGACTCATTTCCTTTGGTCCCTCGGATGTAAAAATGAGAGGCCTCATCCCACTGCCACTGCATGCCTCATTGATGGAGTCCAAACCAAAGTAATCTGAATATAATGGGAAAATTCACACATCAAAGGTATGTAGACTCATGGAAATGTAATTGAAACAACACTCAGAAAGAACATTTTGGTTTTTTTTTTAATTTCGTTAGTTTAAAAACTGTAGTCTTAATGCAGAAAAGCTTATTTTAAACCACAAAGAGAGCTGTGGGAATTAGAAATTATCTATTTTCAGCAGCAATGTCTGTTGCATTTTTTATTCGTCTGTCTTTCAGATGAGAGTTTGAGCCCAATTTTTGTACAGCTGTTGGCAAACCTCCCCTTGACTGCAGTGGAAGAGGCCGATTGTTCACGTTTGGAAGATGCTTCAGATGTCTTCTGTCACACAATAAGCACGTGCAAGAAGAACTTGTTCAAGCTGGATAGGCTGCAACACAAGACCAAGGTCTCATTCCCAGGAAAGGGAGGCTGGTTTACAGGAGGGGGCAAGGTCTCCATGGGCAGGAGAAGAACACCAGGGTTAAAGGGGCATTTTGAACAGGGCAAAAAGTAACAGACCACTACCAGGTCTTGTCTCTGTGGCTGCAAACCTGAAGGCAGCAGTGGTGGCCAGAATAAGTTTTGGAGTTGGAGAAATCAGGCTGGAGTGGGGAGTGGAGGACATACTCCTGGCATCAAAATGTCTCCTTATAGCTCTGATGGGTCATATAAAAATGCTCTGTGTTTGGGTAACGCTTGGTTGGTTGTACAACACACTGTACTTATCAATGGTGACATTCATGAATGTAATTGCTCAGACTGATTATGGATTTAGGGGGCTTTTCACTCTGCTCCCACCTCCCTTCATATCTGTGAATAGCACAGTGAGTAGAAAAATGCCATAAAAATTCATAGAAAGGCTTTTCTCAAAGCACTAGGCTGGAAAAGGAATAATGCAGCTCCTCTGTGAGCAGCACAAGGAGCCGTGAGCCATCTTCAGAAAAACTGTCAAAATCAAAACTGCAAAACTTTCCCATCACTTCCAGTCCACCAGCTGGTCTCCTTTTTCTCCTACAGACCCACATGTGTACGAACACATAACCACGGTTATGAGCTCTCTTTCCAAACAACTCCTCCCCTTACTCACCCCCTTTTCTTCTGCCCTGTCCACATGCACACGTTCTGGCTCTTTGCTCTTCTGCTCACGGACAGACTGACTGCCCTTGCACACTCACAGCTGGAAAACCAAGTGAAAACCCAGGGCCAGCAGGGTTTCTCCATGCCCAGCCAGCTGCTGCCACCCAAGGAGACTCAGGGAAGAAGCTCCTGCCAACCCCACAGCTCCTCCTGGCTCTCAGGGTGCTGCTGACTCCTTGGCTGTGGACTCACCCACTGCAGTCCTGTGACTCCTCACCAGCTCTGCAGGGCTGCAGCAGGTCACCACGTGCCTTCAGAGGGCTGTGACTGTGATTGTGGGCTCCTGGTGACTCATTAGGAGGTCACCAAACGAACCAGATCCCGAGCACTGAGAAACTCTGCCAGCCCTGTGCAAATGGGAGAAAAAGGAGGAAGGAAGTTCTGCTGCTGCATTTTTTCATGGTGAGCAGTGCTGAGTCAAAAAAAGGGCTCCAGGATTAGAGGTGGGGAGAGCTAAAATCATTAGAGAAATAGAATTTAAAAAGGATAAGCCAGCTGGATGGGAGTGGGAGCCCAAAAGACACCATATTCTTCTCACTGTAGATGATAGTTGTGAGAAAAATCAAAGAAGGGAGTGACAAGTGGGTGGTGATAGTCTTCACTGCTAGAGTATGACCTGCTTTTTTTCTCATCCTGGCCTTTCACTAATCCAACCAATTATTCCCTGTGGGAAGACAGAGGGAGAAGGCAACATTGGGCAGGTCCAGTTGAGTCTGCTCTCCCTAAGGAATGCCTCTGGAGCAATGATGTTGATTTCTGCTCAGCCTTCCACAAGCTGTTCCCAGGCACTTGTACTGACATGGAGCTGGTGGGTACCCCAAAGGCCCAAGGTGCTGTTCCCCACATTAAGCAGAGCTAAAGCTCAGACTGCAAGCTTGGGTGAACTCTTAGCCCTTTGCCAAGGTAAAGTTGCCAGGTTTTTCACACTAGAACTGAGGAAAAATAACTCTAGTACAGCATGATTGCACTTCTAATAGTGTGTGCTAACTACTTTGCTGGAGAAGTGAACAGCTGTTCCAAAAGTACCAGAAAATTACTGGCTACATGGTTTTTCACATAGGATGCAGGACATGTTCATATTATATAGGATGTTCACCAATTCCAGTAATACACCAAATATATGCCCAGAAGTTTGTTTCTGAGATATTTACATTTTAGGCAAGAATCCTTTCAAAATATTTCCTCGGGCAACCAGTAGTGTAGGGCTGAAGAGTTTATCTTGGTTAATTCTGACTGATGTAAAAGGAAAAAGACTGTGGGGCTCAGCTCATTAGCAGTTGTAAACTGGCACTGGTCCAGCAACCTGAGTAAACTTCTGAGTTCATAAACTGGCTGGAGAGAGTCTGGCCCTATTCTGCAACTATTTAATCCCTTACTATGGCAAGGGTTTTACCACACTGTACTGGCAAGATCCAGCTTGGTTTGAATGAAGAAATACTTCATGTTTTTCACCTCTCTATTATTGTCAAGTTGCTGAAGTCCAAACACTGCTTGTGATTCTTTGTATGGTCAGTGCTTGACATCTACCAGAATGGATTTCTCAAGCTGATAGATGAGACTGATGTAGAAATGTTAATTTTTGTGTCTACACCTCTTAAATAAATGTCCTGCTTCTGGGCAATGGCTTGGCCCTATGTACATTTTCTATGGGTATTATTTTCTGCACATTTTCCAAATCTATTAATATGGTGGAAACTATGTAAGATCTTTAATGCCAAATGTTTTGCTTAGGCTGTGTTTCCTCCAGTTGACTGGGAAAAAAAAAGTGGGATAAAGAGCTGCTAGTAAAACAATTTCCAGGATTGCCTGTTTTCCTTGCTTGTAAAAAGGTTCACTTCAATTTAATGTTAGTTACTAATGAATGAATGCTCAGCATAGAGGACTAGTGACTTGATTTATGCTCCCTTGAGATATACTTTTGGCAATTGTCCAAAATACATTTTTTTCCTTAGGGTTTCATTGATTAGCAAGGATGCAAATTGGTAAAGGAAGTAAATTGATCTTGAGAAGTCAGAAATGCTGCATTTGGTGTCTTCAGTTTGTACATGCAAATTTGTATTCCTGAAATGCATCATCCTTTTGAAAGCCAGCCTTGCTAAGTCTGTATTTATTAATGTTAATTATAGAGGCAAAGCTCATGACTTTAGAGCCTGATGTGATTTTGGTGCTTTAAAAAGGAATTAAACCATTTAATTATTTTTGAAGAATGTAAAACAGCCCTCCAAAATCTGCAGTACTTGTTATATACAGAATAAATCCTCTGAAAATTGGCATAGAAAAGTTTGAATTAGTGTGATTAAAAAAAAAAAAATTAATAAAGACACACTTTAAGAACTTTTTTCCACCTCTATCAACCTATGAGAACCTGACTCATATAATTCACTCAGAACTACCATATGGCTGTAACTCTTTCAAAAGTCATTATTTCTTTTATTGGAAGATGTCTCTTTCAAAAGAGTTAAATAACACTATATGCCAGAGATTGCCACAAATATCCTTCCTCTTTGCAAATAGCTGTTGCTACTATTATTGCCAATGCCAGCACAACACAGGAAAAAATACCCTCTGTCACAATGATCCCTATTCAGAGTCCAGTGGAAACCTAAACTGCCCCAGGAGGATGCTGCCATTAGGGACCACATTCTCAAGCAGACAAAAATGGTGTGTTCTTTGGGAGCTATGCAAAATGAAAAAGTTCTGGATATTTCATATACAGCCCCATATGTGCAGTGGAGGAGATGGCTGGCTGGGAAGATGCCTGTGTAGGCTGGAAAGGAATTCTGAAATTAACATTAAAAGAAAAGACAGCACAACCTGGACAACACTAAAGTTACAGGGCACTGCTGCAGGATGAGGCAACGAGGACTGGCCACAGAGGAGTCTGTGTTTGGGGTGCAGAAGAAGGGTATGGACTCCTAAATGCCTGGACTCTTCATGGCTTTGTTTTTATTTTCAGTTTTCATGCTAACTGTGGCACATATAGAATTATTTTAACATACAACATAAGAATTTTTATTTGTCTGAATTATAAAGCACCATATGTGAATGCATCTGTTCTTCACTGTGTTACATTTATTATTTGTACTATGGTGGGGCCTCAAGTTTCCACCTCAGATCAGGGTTCCAACTTGCTAGGCAATGCACAAACACATAATGGGAAACACTCCCTGCCTTGAGAAAAACATATTCTAAATTGACAAAAACAGCTCAGGGTGGGAAAGGAAAACAGCCAGAGCACCATTCCAATGGCAGCTTAACTTCATCCAAACTGAAGCTGCCACAGTCCTGCACCTCCAACCCAGAACTCAAATTGTCCATTCAGTGGCTTAAACTGGCTCACAATTTGAGTAACTCCACTCCAGTAAGGAGAAGAGCAACACTGTTCTGAAACTAGTCCCCTTTTTCCTTTGGTAAGGTCAGTGTAGCAGAGTTGGCTCCCTGAAGTTTCTCCCAGTGCTGCAGCAGTGCTGGCACAAGGGAAGGGCCATGGCAGGACAGTGGAAGAGCAAAGGCTGTGCCCTAGGCTGGGGTAAGCTGCTGTGGAAGCTCACAAAAAGAAGTAGGACACCCAGAATTGGAGAGGTCAGGCACAGAGTAAAAGCTCTGGCACTTGCTAGCAAGTGGAGTTTGCTCAACTTTTCCCATTTTGTCCAGTCTTCCCCACTTCTTCTCTCCTATGTGAGCATTTTTGCACACACACACACACACAGGCCCACACAATGGTCCAGAGGGTGAGGAGCAGCAGAGGATGGTCAGCACTTCTGGATCTTCAGAGCAGAAGGCTCCTGGGGCTGTGCTGAGTTCACCAGGCCATGGTCAGGAGATCCTGTTTATGAACCCTTTGATGTTAAGTGATATGTCACTAACAAGCAGTGTGCATTGCATATGCTCATGCCACAAAAAAACAATAGGAATGGTTTTCATCCTCAGATCCGTGTGTGCTTTCTGCTCCTTTCATTTTCAATTTGCACTCTTGTTTTTAAAAGTCCACTGGGGCTTGCTCCATCTCAGCATTTGGTTTCTTTCTTTGTCCTCCTACTGCAATCTGTTACCTCTTGTTATCTACCATTATGCCTTTCTGTACTCCTTTATGTGGTTTTGCATGGTTGCTGCTGCCTCTAGGAACAAGCTGCCTGCCTCTGAGGGCATATCTTATTTATTTAATTTTTTTAAAAAATTCTCATTTGAAAACACATGTTTTTCCTGTATTTATGATGCAAAATTGTTCTGTCCTTCTCTGCTATGGGCCATGAAGAATGCCTGCTTTAATTTACCCTACATGCTGTGCTGTTCATTCTTCTTGTCTGTAATTTATGCCACATACTGTGCACTGCCTTGTATTATACAACATAAAGTTGCCAGATGGGTGAGTGCAGCGCGTGCTTTACAATGAGGGCTTTTAGGCAACTGCTTAATCCGAAGCTGCAGAAGAAGCCAACTTGAAAAAAGAAAGAGCATTTGAAAATATACCCAAACAGGTCAGTAGTAATTATGTGGGGCTAACACTCTGAGAACACTTGCTAATTAGCATATCATGTTTTTAACTTCTCCTTGACATTTATTTTTTTCCTGCTTGGTTTTCATGGTGTGTGATGGCAGAAGATGGAGCCAACAGCAGAGCATTAATGAGAAAGAAGGATATTTGGTCCTAAACCAGGAGCAGATACTTTTCAGAATGAATTGGTGCCCAGCACCCGGAGACTTGTCTGGCTGTGGCCAGTGGGTCAGTGTGCAGGCACACTTTGCCAGGCTGTGGGGGATTCTGTAGAAGATGCTCAGCGTATGGGAGGGGTTGTTGTTCTTGATGTCTTGCAAAGACTGTATTATATCTCCTTGGGGTTTATTTTATGCAGTATGGACTGAATAAAAGGAGCTCCAGCTGCCAGGCACCCACTGCTGTACACCCTGCATGGTTCCTGGGGCATGGGTGCTATGGCCACTGCTTAGCCCTCATCTTCCTTCCCCCTGTCCCATCACCAGCTACATCCAGCTGCTGATCTGCACAATTTGCTCTGCTGTTCCTGCCCCAGATGACTGTACTGGGTTTGTGTGGCCAGGTTTTGGAAGCAGGGGGGCTACAGAGGTGGTTTCTGTGAGAAGGTTCTGGAAGCTTCCCCCATGTCCAGCAGAGCCAATCCCTGACAGCTCCAGGATGGACCTGCTGCTGGCCAGGGCTGGGCCAGTTAGAAAAGGTGGTGACACCTCTGGGATCACAAATTTAAGAAGGAAAAAAAGCTATAGTGCAGATGTGATTGCAGGCAGAGAAGAGCAGGGTGGGGATGTGTGAGAGGAAGAGCCCAGCAGACACCAAGGTCAGTGCAGAGGGAGGGGCAGGAGCTGCTCCAGGGGCTGGAGCTGGGATTCCCTGCAGCCCATGGTGGGACCCTGGTGGGGCAGCTGTGCCCCTGCAGCCCAGGGAGGGCTCAGGGATGCAGAGATCACCTGCAGCCCGTGGAGGAGACCCAGAATGGAGCACAGGGATGCTGAGAGGAGGCTGTGAAGCCATGGGAGGCCCAGGAGGAGAGGAGCCCACCCTGGAGCAGGTTTCCTGGCAGGAGTTGTGACCCTGTGGGGGACCCACACTGGAGCAGGCTGTGCCTGAAGGACTGACCCTGTGGAAGAGTGACAGACATTGCAGCAATTTGTGGAGAACTGTTTCCCTGGGAATCAACACACGTTGGAGAAGTTCATGGAGAATGGTCTCCTCTGGGAAGGATCCCATGCTGGAGCACTGGCACAAACAATGTGTGATAAACTGACTGTAAACCCCCTTCCACATCTCCCTGTACTACTGGAGGGGAGGAGGTAGAGCTGGGAAGGAGGGAGAGGTGGGGGAAAGGTATTTTTAAGGTCTTATTTTACTCCTCATTATCCTGCTCTGATTTTGTCAGTAATAAATTCAACTACTATCTCTAATTTGAGTCTGTTTTGCCCATGATGGTATTTGGTGAGTGCTCTCCCTGTCCTTATCTCAACTCATCAACCTTCATTACACTTTCTCTCCCCTGTCCAGCTGCATAGGGGGGTGACAGAGTGGCTTTGGTGGGTGTCTGGCATCCAGCCAGGGTCAGCTTTCCACAACCAGGCTACTCAAGACTTGGGTGCATCCCTGCAGTGCTTGAACAAACACTGGTTTGTGCCTGGAGAAAGCTGGTGTGGCCATGGGGAGCCAGCCCTGTCACCTACCAAGGGATTACATGAGCACTTATGCAACCCTTTGTGGGGGAAGCAGGGATGTCCTGGGTGACGTCTGGGCTCTGTGGAAGCTGACAGAAACTCTGCAAGTGTTGGCTGTGAAACAAGACTTTCTCCCCACACCCTGATGTGCTCAGAGAGGCTGTGGCTGCTGACACCAGCAAGAAGCAAGGTGGCTTGCTCAGCCAGCACTTCAGCAAAAGGAAAGGCTGGAAGTAACCATGCATTTCAGGTGGGCTATTGGAAACCAGGCTGGGATTGCTAAACAGATGGTGTAACACTGAGCTTCAGCACCAGCGCTCCCTGCAATGAGTGTTTTCAAAGAAAAACGTGAGGATGGGGAGAAAAATATGTTAGGGTGTGACAGAATCCTACTGTGTTATGGAAGGGCCAGTGGGAGGAAGGGAGATGTGGAATGAATCTATCTACATATAAAGTGAAGGCACAGCACGTCTGTGCCAGCCAGCACTGAAGGCAGCAATGAAGATGTACCAGCATGGGCTTTTAACACACTGTTCACCATCAGAATGCAAGTTCTCATCATTCTGCTCTGGTGGCAGCTCGTGCTGTAGCCTGTGTGCCTCATCCTGGTGTCTTTGCAGCTCTGGGTGGGGAGCTTGAGCTACGTGGCCAAGTTAATGCACACCCCAGTAACACCTCAGCAGGAAAGGTGCTGCATGGAGCAAGGGCAAAAAGCTGCCCAGAGGAGCTGGGCTCTCTAAGTGCAGACAAAAAATTGTTCTGTGAGCTCACAGCAAAGAAGTGAAGGTGCCAGGACCATGATTTGGCTTCTGCTTTATCTGTCCACTTACCAAGGCTGAAGCTGATAAATGCATCTATTGCATACCCAGAGCTAGACTCTGTTTTTCAAATTGCTCCTCCAGTCCCACCTGGTGTAGCCTTAATTGCTTTAACTATGAAATTGGCACCAGAAAGAGGAGTGAAAAAAAAATCCTATTGCTCATGCTAAGAAAGCAAATGTAGCTTTACAGGGCAAGGCTGGTGCTGTGAACAATTTCTATGCTCTCCTACACAAGTGACACATCATTGGGCACACATCTTCTAAGGACACATATCTCTTGAGGACACTGAGTTGCTTAGAGGTATTCCAAGACCATTTCATTAGCATTTACATGCAAATGTTTTAATTGTAAGTCACAGAGCAAAGCTCACTAACATAGGTATTTGGCATTTCAAGTGTCTCAGTTTTTAAAAAAATTCTTCACCTCTCTGGAAGATGATGGATTATAGTTTTACTCCAGAATACTAAAAAAACCAAAACCATGAAGAGTTTGTCTCTGATACAATGAATTTCCTACTGACACTAAACTGGCAGTGCAAGTAACTGATAAGTGCATTTCACACTTAGTTTAACATGCCTTAAAACAATCAGGTTAAAGGACCGAGAGTAAGCACTGATGTCTAAAATAGCTGCTGATATTTCCCTTTACTTTCTATAAGGCTTGACTTTCTAATAATCAACCCATTTCTCCCATGCATTTTCATGTGCTTCAGTGAGTTGGACACAATCCAGGCATTGACTGACTGCTTTGCAGCACTTGCTAAGTTTCTATTTCTTCTAGAGAAAAAAGAAACTCAAGAAAGAGAAACTTTGTGCGATAGTGCCTGAAAAAGGTATTACATCACAGGGCCTGAAAATAACCAATATGAGCCTGTTTGTCATGGGTTTGTTTCCCCTTTCTATTTGACTATCATTAATGGGCCATGTCAGTACAGCCAGAACAGGAGCTTCCTCTCTAAGGTTATGTATCCATGTGTCTGCACATATATTTAGCTTCTATTCTGAGCTTAGTCTTTATCAATCCATAACTTTCTGTTGCAACTCAGTTGTGTTATTGGGAATTGGATGCCACTGGACTGATTTGTTGTTAGTGAACCCCTGATTCTCATCCCACAGCACAGTACTTCAAGAGCAAGAAATCAGAGCAGTGTTTGCCAAGTCCCAAAATTAAAATCTCATTTTCTGAGCTTCTCTAAACACTTTACTTCCTCTCATAGTCAAAAATTCTGCACTGTGTCAGATGCTCCTGAATTGGCATTTCCCAGGGTGAAGCATGCTGGAAGACCCCAGACACTCCAGGGGCAGAGAGAACAAAACCTCTTTGGAGCTCTTGGCTCCCTTCACAAGGCCTGCTCTGACATCTCGTGCAATGTTTTGCTTCTCTGTTGTAGTGGTCTGGGGATAATGTGTCTCCTCCAAGCTTTTCATTCTTTTGGTTTGGGTGTTTGCACTGTCATCAAGAAGGATTGAGGTTGATATGTTCATTTTCATATCACTAGGACAGAGTTTTCAAGAGACAAATCTGTCATATGGTGGGAGAGGGAAGGACACACACTGCCTTATTCAAGATGAAAAACTTCTGTTCATGTGACTAAGAATTAGTCACATACCTGGGACAGGGCTCTGTACTAGACTTAAAATTCATGTGAAGAGAACATCCATAATTTTGGCAGGAGTGGGTATTCAGTGCATTTTTCAGGGATGAAACTCAGAAGAACAAAGAAGGTCAGTTTAACCTTGTGGTTGTGGTTATGAATGAGCAAGGAAGTTTAAATTACACTGAAGGACAGCTCCTTTAGTCACAGGAGCCCATAGTGCACTCTAGATCCTTCACAAGTAAATATGAGCACTGTGTTTTTACAGCAATAAGCAAAATGCTAAGACACAATGATTAGATTGTTCTTATTTAGCTTTGCTGATGGTGAAATTCCTTATTGGCTGCTGAAGATTACAGCTATGGAGCAGGCTATAAACAGAACAGCCAGGCATTTTTCACAAGTGTAACACAGTGGGCTTTTAGCAGAGCTCTCTCCTGCTTCCTCATCATTTTAAATGACAAGCATCAAGCACAAGAGAAAAAGCTAATTACATTTGTGTTTAATCCATCCAACCACTCATTTGAAATAGGATGGATTGTTTCACATGTCTGGCTGAATTCAGCAAAAGAAGTGGGTTCCTTCATAAGTAACTGATACATCATGCACAGGATTGCTTGGACATTGATCTCTGCAATTTTTCCTGTGAACTTTTCTATTTCAGACGTGTGAACACTGATGGCTGAGATTCCCTGCTGCACTGCTCCTGGTTCACCTTGGGATCACTTCTGATTATTCCTGCTGCTTCCAAAACCCATCTCTTGCCCCACAGCCGACACTGCAGTTCTGTCTCACGAAATGCCTGTTCAGAGAAATCCCCAGATGTGGTTTAGAGCTGCTCTCTGCCACTCACGTGCCCTGGTGCTTTGCTGGCTGACTGTACGTGCTTGCTCAGCGATACTGGGACCATCCAGACCTCCTGGGGTTCCTCCATCAACTTTTTCTAAATTGTTCCAGGAGCCTTTGACTGACTCACTGAAGCCCTGTTAATTGAATAATAGGACATTTCCCACTGCTCTACCTGGCATCTGCTTTCATTAAGTAATATTAAATTTTTCCTTAGTAATTTAATCAGAATTTGAAAAAGCCCGAAGTCAGTAATGCTCCTACTGATTTATGCCACCAGTTGTAACAAAGATCTGAATCAGACCTTTAATCTTTATTAGCCAGGTGATTAAGTACCTAATTACCTTCTGGGACTAAGAGCAGATGTCCAAAATACATCTACCAAAACTTAGGAAGAAAACACACTTGTGTTTCATATGGCACCTCATATTATAGGTGGAAATTTACCAAAACATGTAACTGTACAACACTGAAATGATGGAGCCACCCTTTAATAAATAATGTGCAAAAAAAGGCCTTTTGTGAAGAGAAACTGCACTTTGGGCATATTCTTATTATTACTTAAACCTAAAGTCAACCAAAAGAGAAAGCTCTTTCTGCCAACTGTGACAGACTGCAGCACTGCACTAACAGGAAGGCTATTTTAGTTCTGAATTGGGAACTGGATTACTTATTCAAACAGTAGTTTTCAAAACTGCAAGACTGTGTTCTTGTTCCCTTTGCAGCACGTTTCCAACTGTATCCTATTCACTGCACAGTTTCAAAGGACTGTGCCTTTGCTATATATATATCTATATATACACACATACACACACAGCACCTTGGCTTCTGAAATTGGTTTCCTCCAATTTCTGGCTGGTTTGAACAACCATGACTTGTTTCCCATGCATCTATTTCAATAACATCCCAGCAGATGACAGCAGGCAGCTTGGACCAGGCTTCAGATCAGCCTTCGGAACAGCTGCCAGGAAAAGGACAATATTTCTGAGCTACAGATGGGTACACTTAGCGTGGATGTCACTGTTAGGTTCAGGCTACAGCACCACAGATACCTTTGGAGATTTCCTTGGGCTTTGGGTTTCCTTCCTGGGTTTGCTGAAGTCACTGGGAGTTGTGCTACCAATTTCCTAATGAGTGGTGTATCTTGGATTACCAGTATAGACATTCCTCCTTTTGTGGAGAAGAAAAGTATTCTGCTGCTGAAGAAAATCCTTTTACTAAAAGATCTTTGTTCATGGAAAAGAAAAAATGCAACAGGACATAAGTCAATCAATAGAGAGGTAATTTAGATGCTGCTTTACAAGGCAAATATTAAAGGTGCTTTTGCCATCTAAGCTGCAGTCGAGAGCAGGATGACGTGTGAGGGTAGTGAGACAGAGTCTTCTTTGAACCTCTTGGATGGCAAGGGCAGCCAGCCAGTTCTTCCCAGCTGCTGGAGAGGTATAGGTGCTTCCTCTCCATAGGGAGGATGTATTCTCCCACATCAGGAGAAACATGGTCATGCCCTTGAAGAGCAACAGACACAATTCCACTCACATAACAACAGACTCCAGTGAAGGCAGTTGCCACGTGTATTTCAGTGTCTGTAGAACAGTGGGCACAGAAGCTGGGCAGCCTTGGCATGATGGAAATTGTCTGTTTGAGGGGTCCATGGCTGCAGATCCAAAGCCCTACTCGGTTTTCCACTGCCCTGCCTTGCAAGGATAATCCTTGGGGGAAATTTCTGCTGCACTTAAATGAAACTTGACTTGCACATTACTTGTTCAGACAAACTACGAGTACAAATGACTCATCATTTCCCTACTTTGTTTTGCCTGTTAGGCAGCCATCAGCATTTACATCACAATTGATCATAAAAGAGTAGAAGCGAAGTAGCAGTTCCAACTTCGCCCCTTGTGAGTTACTACAGGAAATTTGCAGTCCTCCCCCAAATTCTCCACCTTAATGTCCTCACTTTCAATATTCAAGGAGAAAATATTTTGAGAGCTCTACATTTGTAGGGAGACTTTTTAGTGTAACTTTTTCTCTGTTCAGTGGTATTCTTTGGCTTACCAGTCCTTATTCCCACAGTTTTGGGGGAATAACAAACATGATGATGTGCTGTGATGGGCAGACTAGCACAAAAAAAAAAAAAAAGTTTATAAAACTTAAACCAATGTAGACAGAAACCTCAATGCACAGACACAAATGTTCTTTCATGCTCCTTCAACCTGACCCAAGAGCTCCAGCTACAGCCTCATTCTGCAGCCAAGTGGCACCATGATACAAAGGTGGCACAGAGAAGTGAGACAACAAATTAGCTTTAATTGCAGCAGTTCACCAAGGTCAGCTGTGTAACCCTGGCTGCATTTCACCTTGTTTTTGTCCTGTCTGCTAGAACCATCCTGTTCAGGGAACTGCAGCCAAAGCACAACCACAGTAAGGTTGAGACATGAGAGCCCGTTCTGGGTTTGGCAGTGCCAGAGCTGGCACTGCAGAATGCTCTGCCCTCCTTGGTGAGCACAGGCTGCTGTAGCTCTTCCTCTTCTTTTGGGAAAAGAAAATTCACTGGTGAACACAACCTAAACAATTTGGATGCTAACTCATTTTGGAGAGGCAGGGGATGAGGGACTGATTTGCAACCTGCAGACACAAGGAGCCCTGTATGCATTTCATACTGTGCAGTACAAATGGTCTGACTGCAGCCCTCTTTGTGGAAATCGTGCCTCATTTCTTTGCCTCCCTATGTTTCTCAATACATTTCAAGATAAATTGTTATAGTTTGAAGGGTTTTTTTGGTTTCATGTCTCAGAATGAAAAAAACCCCAAACTTGTTCCTGCTTTACAATCCCAAGTGCTCGAAGCATGATTTTATTCAAAAAGTTTCACTTGAGAGATTTTTTTTAAGAGGACTACAGGTGCCAGGATTTTAATGCACCTACTGCACAGGAATTAAGTGCTGGTTATCCTGTGCAGATGCTCCTCAGCTTCCCCCTGTCACATAGCACACGTGCATTAGTGATACCTGGATGGATAAATACGTGCACACCCACACCACTGGAGCACTCCCCTTGATTTTTCTGAAGACACCCAATTTGTCAAGAAACTCTGAAGCAGCTGACAGAAGGTGCCAGCATCTTGCCACAAACAGCAGCTGAGGAGGGAAAGAGAAACTCTAGTCATGAATATGAAATCCCAGCAGTGGTTTTGCTTTCTGTTGACAATGAGTTGGTTCCTTAAGAACATCCCTGTGCAAGGGAGGCACAGGAGAGAGACTAAAAGGGACAGAAGGCATCAGACCTGAAAGAAGAAAAGTAGATGTCACAGAAACTGGAGATGTCTGGAAATCATATGATTTATTAATGTTAAATAAAGCCAGGTCTGGAGAAGGGTTGAGTGGACTGTGAGTCCCTGTAATGGACTGTGTCATAGTCCATGTCTTTGTCAAACTGTGACTTAGGACACCTTGCTTGGAGGCAGCTGTCTCAGCAGGCTCCTGCAGTCTTAGGAGTGTCCATCCCCACCTGCTTCCTCCTTCCATCTCACCTCAAGCCAGCATCCCTCTCTCCCCGTGGCAGGTTGGGAGGGGCTGACACTGCCATGTCTCTCCAGTGCTCCAGCAAAACGTTTGGGAGCTACTGAACAAAACAGAGGTGCAAGTGAAACACTTAGGAGCCTGTTCTTGACTTTAGTGACTGTGAGCAGTAAAATATGATAATGTTATCAGCGACAATGCATTTCTGTGCATTTGCTACTGTAATTTTTCCTAATTAAACAAAGCAAGTTAATTAAATGTGCAGGGAAAAAAAGGCATTTTACTCATTTTCTATCACAAATGATCACTGCCTGTACTGAATGGCCTTGGATAAAAGCCATTAAAGAAAAGAAAAAAAAATGTGTGTGGGCAATGCTGTAATATTCCATCCCTGGGTTTGCTTCCTCTTCTTTTTTGATTTTTTTTTTCTCTGAACAGCAAAAATTTAGCATTTTCTTTTCTTTAAATAATCCTTCTTGCTGTTGGGACAACTCCCTTTTAAGGCCAGCTTTTTGCTCAGAGGGAATGTTGACTGCACTTATAAACACCCACTTCCTAGGGTTTAGAATAGCAACAGCAACATAACCTGAACTATAGTTTCAGCAGCATGCAGCAAACACATTCAGGCTAAGGCTGGCCTACCAGCTTTTTCAGAAATGCTTCAGAAGTGTTGGCAATGCCACTGGGTTTTTATTTGCTATACTCATAAATTCACATCTTTGAAAACCCCCTATCTTTCTCCTTTCTTCTTTGAAGGTGTAACCTTGTGGTTCTTCCAGCCCCTAAATACATTGTGAGAGTTTTTGGATGGGGCAGTAAACATTGAGGCAGGAAAATGCTGCCCTCTTTATAACTCAGGAATTTTAGGTGGGTGCTAACTGTGATCATGAGGAAGATTTCCAAGAACTACACTGAGGACCAGATTTCACCATATGTGTATTCTTCCCAAAATAACCACTTTATCTCCAGGGAAGGTTGCAAAAAAGCCTAATGACTTTTCAGCTGCTAGACTGTCATCCCCAGTGTAATTCACTGAAACCTGGTTAATTAGCCTTGTACTTTGGAAAAAGATCTGGTGTAAAATCATAAAAATAATTTCCACTTCAACACTGTGCACTGCAGTTAAAAAAAAGTCCAAGAAGATCAGACATCAGAAGTAAAACCTCCAGAAGTACCAGTGACTTCCAAACATACCCTGGGCTTATATGGCATTAACACTGAGCCAGGGAACAATCCTGGTGTCTGATCTTTACTGGCCTCACAGGTTACTGCAGATACCTCAGCCTTTCCAGTCATGCAGGTTTGGAATTGCTACCTGGGATTTAAGCTGTGCAATTGTGCCACCTCTCAATATTTCATACCATGATTCCCCTTTGCCTGGAGCAGGATGTGTAATTCCAGTGCTGCACCAGCTGAGCAGATCCCAAGGGACTGATGCTGAACTTGTTCTTGTGGTGATAAATCAGGAGCAACTCCACTGCTGGTGGTGACACTGAACCACACAAGCCTGGACTCGGGTTCTTCATACCTATTGCAGGCTTGGTTTCTCACTGGATGGCTGGAAGGCTAAATGTAAAATGATCCACCCCCACCCTCCCAAAAAAAAAAAATAAACCCACAAAAAATATTTAAAAAAACCAAAACAAAACCCCAACACATGGAAGCACATCAAAAATGTGTAGGGATAGGGGGGAGGGGGAATCCTTGCTGAACACAAAACAATCTTGTGCCAAATGAGTTGTCATGGCTTTACTATAACATTCCCACAAAGAGGAACAGAATTTTCTTTATTGTGAAATCTTCGTTGTGAGTCTTGCTGCTCCTGGGAAAAGTCATATGTCAGAATAGAACAGTGTTTCCAAATATGACTAGTCTGAACAGATAAACAATGAATGTCAACACAGCACTCAAGCAAGTATCTAACTGTGGTTAAATCCCTTTCTGAGAGTTTATATTCCTGTTCTGAGAGTATTACACATAATGAACACCCATAGAGGTGCTTGTCTTTGTACACCAGACCCTAATAAACTCTAGTTAGAGTTCCTGGAGTCCCAGTTATGGACAGCCAAAGCACCAGCTGTGTCTGAGAGCACCCTGCAGCATTATCTGCTGAGGTCTGAACTTTATATTCCATTTCCTTGAGACTGTGTGGTGTGTAAGAGTCGGACGAAATTAAAACTGTTGTTCACTTAGGGTTTTTTAACTGACTAAAAATCTGATGAATTTTCATGTTTAGTCTCTTGCACTTCCCACATTTGGAAGGGGGGAACAGTCCTACTCCCACTTTGGTTGTTCTGGGGCAGAGAGTGAGTAGCAAAGTTCAGAGAACCACGAGAAAGCAGAAGGAAAGGTTCCAGTCCTGTGCCCTCTCTCATTACAAACACTGGGACCAAGTTCATCTCATCCTTTAATGGCAGTGAAAACAAAATGCACTGCTAGGAGGAGGTCCTTGAGAAGCAACACACCATTGTAACAGCCCTGCTCCTAGGGCTGCTGCAGCCAGGAGCTCTTTCATCAACATTTGAGGAGCAGGTTTCCTACCTCAAGACACTCTTTATTTCAGTCCTGTTGGCTTTGACCACCAAATCCCAACTGTGTTTCTACTCTTTGGGTGTATGAACTTCCACTTCTTTGAAGCAGAGCAATGTCATCCCCCTGCTGCCCTTCAGTCTAAAACTTGGGGGCCAGGACAATCCACAGGTAATAAATTTGTGTCTCCCACTTCCTTGGGTTATATTCATATTTATACAGGCTGTGTCAGTAAAGACAAGAACTCTCTCTTCTGATCAGCATTCAAAGCCTTCCAAAACTCAGATTCTCTCCTCTGCCTTCCAACTTCTCTTAAATAAAGACAGCAATGACTTTCAGTTCTCTGCAGGTTTTTCCCTCAGGGCTGAGAAGCTACTCAAGAGATGCAGCATTTCAGACTTCCATTCAAATCTGATTTTTACATGGAGAAGGGGGGAGAAAGACTGGCTTTTAATTTCACTATGCCCAAACTCTGCATCTGAGAAACAGGGATGTTATGGGGCAGATGAAGATCTGACACACACACAACATGCATTCTGGACAGCAACTTTCTTTTGTGGTCCCACAACACAGCAAAAGTTTGAATCCAAGAGAACACATTAAATCACCCTGTCCTTGTTGTTAGGGGAGAACTGAAGGGAGTTTGGCCACTGGAATGGTTTTGTTTTTCGTAACACTGCTAAACACAAAGAAACCCAGGATCTTGGCAGCCTATTCCACCATGTAAATCCATGTCTTTCTAAATTACCAGAAAGTTCACTTGAGGTCAAAATCCTCCATGAAAATTTGGCTTCTGAAATACCTCCTAACCAGCACCTCAAATCCTTTTTTTAGCATTATTCACCCCAGGTGAAGGAAAAAATGGAGTACCACCAGCCTTTGAGAAGGGCATAAAAGTTTCAGGGGACTGATAATGAGGCCAATGTAGCAATAACTGAGAGCAGTTAAAACATCCATCAGCAGCCAAGTCACACCCGGGGTGGCTGTCACAGCCAGGAGGAATTGGGTGGCAGAAAGGATCAAGAACCTTCTGCAGAGCACTGCAGATTGGCCACTCAGCAACAGGTAGGGTTCACTCTGACACCTTTAGCCAGCTAATCTGTCTGTAAGTAAATAGAGGGAGATATTAGGAAGGGTTTTTGCAATTTCTAATCCTACACCTCCTGAGTCAGTCCTGTAATAACCATGACAAACACTGCCAGGGTGCTTTGCAGCAGTTGCCTGGGCTCACAGAGGTTACAGAACAGAGTGTCAGGTTTGTTTGTTTATTTTCACATTCATTCATTTTCGGCTTATTTGTTGTTGCAGCTACAAAGTTCTGGTAGTTTTGGCTGTGCTGACGTGATTAAAATGTCTTTTATGTGGACGTTTTGCATGTAATTGCAGTTACCCAGAGTTCTCCACAGAAGTATACAAGACACTCTGCTGTATGAAGTCCATGAAACAGAGAAGGTGTGCTCAAGAAAAGAACTGCAGCTCCTGGTCTCAGCATACATAGTGCCCTGTTCAGGTGTTGATATTCTTCTCAAAGCAGGCTCAGCCCACCTGCCTAGACTATACAAGCAACCAGGGAACACTCACAGGCAAACAGGAAGAAAAATACTTGAAGTGTCTGCTATAGCACATATGTCCAGTGGAACAGTATACTGAATTTCTAGAGGTGGGGAAAGAGAAAGTGCAGAGCCAATCCTTCCTTTGACAAGATAAAACAGGTTAAAAAAAGGCAAAGTTTCCTACACTCTTCACCAACCCTTCCCTCACATCTTCATGATGCCTACCCCCTCTAAAGTCCTCAGCACCTACCCAGTCAGTGGTCAGCCAGCCCTGGAGCACAGGAAAATTACCCATCTAATGATTCAGTCCAGGTCCCTTCAGAACTCTGCACTCTAAAAGAAAAATAAGCTTTAAATGATATGTTATCACCATAATGAACAAATTTATAATTTAAGTGTGCTGTGCCCCCTGCAATTCCCTTCTCTTTCTGGAATTAGTGTGCAAGTGTTTCAGAAGATGCTGTTTTCTCGCAGCTAAAAGGAACTGGAGATTCACCATATTAATGATTCTGCAAGTGCCTTTAGATGGGAGAATTAACACCTACAGCAGGCAACATGATTGACTTGCATCACAGCACCACTACCTTTCAGGAGCTTGACAGACACTAATTTTGGAAAGGTGTTTTGCATGGAAGACTGGCATTCAGAGCACATGGAAAATTAAATACGTGCGGGTGTTACTTAGCAACCTACAGAACAAGACTTTCAGGGTAGATGGAAAAATTACCAACTTGAAAGGATAAAGTTTGCTAACGTGTAGGAGCAGCAACTGCTCTTCAAAGCCTTCAAACTAAAACTCACTGCTGTACACAGGGACAGCCAGTCAGAGCCACACCACTGCCTTGCAGCAGTCTCCTCAAACAATTCAGCATTTTCTGGGAGCTACTACTAGGAACTGTAAAGCCACACAGTAGGAGAAAAATGTCAGCTTTAAACTGGATTCTCAAGGCTTTCCACAGCTTTGGTTAACTGCTTTTATGAGTAGCTGGCTAGCCAGGGACAGGACAGATTCAGAAATTGCAGGGCTCTCCAACACCAAGGATCACTTAAGCTGAACACCTCTTCAGCAGAGGTTTGTTTTGCAAACACCCACAACCAAGGTCTCATTTTCCAGTTTATTGTACAAAACACATCACAGCACAAACGACCCCAGAGGCAGACAGGCTCTGTGGCACTGCATACAAGCAGTTCCATGCCACAGGATTTGTGCTGTGACCCTCTGTGAGAGGCCCAGAAACGTCTGATAAAGGAGCCAGGGCTGTTCATCCTGCCTGAAACACCACTTCAGGAGAGCAGTGGGAGATTTACAGAGTAAAAATGCATGAGCACACCAACATCACTCAAGTCAGACACCAAAGCACATTGTGAAGAGGGCACTTCTGGTGAGGAGTCCCAGGTGTGTTTATGCCTTTGGAAAATGCTCGCTCATGCTGAGGAAAAGAAAATGCACCCGCTGGAAGATCTCCAAAAGACTGCTCTAAAACCCTCAACACCTTCCTTCTGCCCTGACCTTCCATAGGTAACTCCTCAGGGAATTCCTCTGTGCTGAGTGGAGCTGGGCAAACAGCCACAGCCACACAGTCCCCAAAAGCAGCTGTGCACAAGACACAAAATCTGCTCAATTACCCAGGACAGTAACAGAAGTCCAAATTACAGGTTTCCATAGTTTAATTACAAGCCACCTAGCCAACGGATGGAGCTCTTCCATTAGCAATGGCTGTTCACACTTTTGGGCAATTAAAGCAATCCATTCATTATTCTGTTCTACAAAAATCATAGTTTGGAGTTTTGGTGTCCGGGTCTCAGGTTTTATATTGGTTATTGCCATTTCAGAAACTTAATGACTGCAGGGTTGTTTGGATTTTTTCTTTTTTAAGAAACTTAAAGAATGTATTTTTTGCTACCATGTACTGATATGGAAGGATATGCTGCAAGTACAGCAAGGTTGGGCTAAATGTACCCTCTCAATCTTGATTTGCATAGAAAGAATAAACACAGCCAAGAAAACAAAGCTTAGAGTCTACAGAAGTATTTGTCACAGAATAGAGAAATAGTAGGCAGCAAGGCTTTCCTAGCAGTTATCTGGAGCCAGAAAGTAAAAATATTGTTCTTCCTGCTATTAAGATTTAAATAGATATTCAAGTCAATTCTAAAAGCAAGTCAGAGGATGGGAAGAAATATCAGTGTGGGAAGATATTACATAAACTGAGATGCAACTGAAAATAGAAAGTTAGGAAAGTACTGTGATCCTCTTCAATCTACAGGTCAAACAGACCCAACTGCCACTATTATCTTAGTTCCCATTATTTGCTTGGGCAGGAAAGAGGGGGCATTTTGGGGGAAATCACATCTGAATGCCAAACTCCAAGCTCTGCATTTTGAAGGGATACAACCAAGATTTTTAGCAGTTGTGTTCTCACCATTTACTGCCTCAAATATCATCCTATTCCACACCCTGCCATGGGCAGAGACACCTTCCACTATCCCAGGTTGCTCAGAGCTTCTTCCAACCTGGCTTTGAAAACTTCCAGGGATGGGGCATCCAAACCTTCTCTCAGCCACCTGTGCCAGGACCTCACCCCCCTCCCAGAAATCAGAGTGTGCTGTGAAGAGAGGGACAGCTCTGGCCAGGTGAGAGCCTTGCTCTGGTCTCACTTTCCTGCCTGAAGAACAACCTTCACCTTAAACCTCACACTCATGAGCATCACAGCAGAGACACATCAAGAAAATACAGCCCTGGGTGCTGTTGGGAGTGAAAGCACAAAGAAAATGCAAACACTGAGAACCTCACTAAGGCTGAACAGGTGGAAAATGCTGTCACAGGATCCAGTTTCTTTCATTGAAGCTGAAGGAGGACTTTGGCTGCAGTTAGCAGCAGTTGAACCGGGGGTAGTAAAGCCACCCTCTGCAGGGGAGAGGAAGGAAGAGTCGTGCACTTATGCCAGTTTCACTGAAATCCATACAGAAGGAACAAAGAACTAGAAAAAGAAAAAAATAAATATCACAGTAGGAAGAGTAACCACTTTTACATGCTTCCATTAGCTATGCTAGACACCGAAAACAAAGTAAGAACCTCAGAGTAAGGTAACAGAGGAAAGTGTGGGGGGTTTTTCCTTTTTTTTTTTTTTATTATTTTAAAGGTGTCCATATAATACAAAACCAAGTAGCATGACAGAAAAATAAGAGGAACCAGAAGTACCTGCCCACAAAGGGGATTTCAACATGGTAAAGTTTAACTGAAACACAGTGGGGAAGTGAAACTGAATAGGAGAGGGGCTTGATACTAAACATTAGGTTGATCTGCTCCTCAATTCTTTATGGTGTTTGTCATATACACAGCTGGGGCAGACATACCTTATTGTGACACAAGTCTTTAGGGTCGAGGTGAACAACCATAAACAGAGGAACAGAGCTGTGCTGTAAAAGCTGCTGATATCTTAACACTGCTGAAGCTAAATGAGCCACAAAAACACTGCAGAGAGTAACTTATTACTTTTAGGAATGTTGTGCATATGCTGGTCAGGACTCAGGAGGTTATAGGGAATGAAACATCACCAACACCTCTGAGAATGTGCCAGTTAATTTAGGAAAAAGACTCAACTATATCAAAGTCTCTACCAATTCTGCAGTATCAGAGAAGCAGACATCAACAGACTGGCACTGAGGAAAACAACATAAAGCAAAGAATAAATACTTATTCAGTCTTAAGAAGCAGTTTTCAAAGCTATCTACACAATCTACAGTTATTTCAATAGGGAGTGATTAATTGTGCCAACTCCTGACTGCTGGTAATTGTACATTTTTACTTAAGGTACAAATGCATAAGTGAATGTATATTTTTTGAGAACAGTCAAGCTGACAAGTATTGAGGGGCTGTCTACATTAGACATTGTAATGAACAGCTTTATAGTCCCTTCATAAATCCTAACAACCTGGTGAAAACCTAAGTTTGATATAAAAATCAAGAAAAGACACACAGTTCTTTGCATGAGAAGTTTTATTTGTTTTAATAAAATACACAGTTTTTAACAGGAACACTCACTCAGGAGCCCTTCAGCCTCCTGAGTATTGCCCTGCCAGAAGAAGGGTTCAGGATGCCTGCTGATCTAAAAATCACATTTTGTAAAGTCCAGACA
Source organism: Peucedramus taeniatus (assembly GCA_013400575.1). Classification (NCBI taxonomy): domain Eukaryota; kingdom Metazoa; phylum Chordata; class Aves; order Passeriformes; family Fringillidae; genus Peucedramus; species Peucedramus taeniatus. The sequence goes on along the minus strand of WBNO01023387.1, from coordinate 201,497 downwards.
AGCTCAACCAAACCATCCCTTCCTTCATGCTGAGCAGCCATCACAACTCTCCAGATTTCCATGGGGAAATGGCCCAGAGCTCACCAGTGAAGGGTTAAAAGCAGAGACATGTGATGCACAAGCTTCCCCATTTACTGCTGTGACTGCAGACCAGGTCTGGAAGGGCAACAGCCCCCTGCTATTCCAGGCCTAATGTTCTCAAACTGAAACTGCCCTTTGCTCACTGTGTGGTGGATATGATGCACAAGTGAGGCATATTAGGTTTGGTACTACTAAATGACAAGAGATCCAGCTGGAACCAGCACTCAAGACATTATCTTATTCCTCCCCAGTTATTTCTAGGCACTTTCTGTATATAAGTCACACTATAGACAGCATACTTTAAAAAAAAAAAAAAGTCAGGCCTATAAATAGCTCCCCAATACTCCCTTCTCCAAAAAAAATTCCATAACTGCACAGCACACACATATATAGCTTTCCATCTAAAGATTTTTGAAAAAAATAAAAAGTGAAGCACCATTACCAAGGGAAACTAATGGTTACTCAGAAAGCAGGCATTAGCTTCTCCCTGACATCTACTCATGCTCAGGTGTCTCCACACTTCAATTCCTTGAGGTTTTATCCTCTTAACTCATTTCAGATCTACCCTGTCTCCAAGCTCTAGCTGACACCAGCTGGATCCCTTGTGTGAGAAGAGAGGGGGAGGCAGCAACTGGACATGAACTGCACTGTCTTTCTCAGAGACATAAGGGAAGTAACTTGCCCAAAAAAAAAAAAATTTGTAGATAACCCTCCACTTTGTATTTCCAGGCAGCTGGAAACCCAGCAGACAATGTAGCTGTTGCTTAACAAACACAGAAATCTACATTGTATGCCAGGTTCATGCCCCAAACCTGGACAGTCTTCACACAGAACTGATAAAAACCAGCTGTGCACACCCAGTTCACAGTACAGGTCCCTCCCCTAACACACTGGAGGTATGCAATCAGCAAAGGTGCTTCAGTACCCTCCCTCTGCAGGAGGGTTAAAGATCCTTCACTGAAAAAAGTGAAGTTCATCTGTTTTCTTGGCTCAAATTTGCCAAATATTCTCATGGGTTTTGACTACTGTAAACCCCAGGACCAGGCTACAGAAAAGGCTGTTGCTTTCCAAACCACAACATCCAGGTATTTAATCTGATTCCCACTGTGAAGCAGATCCAACAGATATCCAATCCTTTATTTGGGGCCCCACCTCAGGCGTTAACTTGTTTGCACTGTGAACTTGTTCTGCACCCAGGAGAGAAGACAAATCCAACAAAAAGTCTAGACAGGAGGCAGGAGATGTCATCAGAGACCCAGTAGCCAGATGTAGCTGCTGATTGTAAAGACAGAATCTACACTGACTACTGAGCGACTGATGGGCAACTACAAGTTCTGGGTTGATTCATCCACAGCATTAATCCAAAACGACCTGCAGAAACAATCAGGAAAAAAAAATTATAATCAGTACATGAAAGAGTTCTGTAGATTAGCCTTCATAAATAAAGAATTTTCCACCATTGGCATCACACAGATTTCTTGTGGACAGCAAACAGAAAAGTGTGTTTCCAGAACAGTCACCTCAGGTGTGCAGTCATTGGATTTTAGAGTTAAACAGTACTCACAGTGTTCTTCTTACACCTTTATTTTGAAATAAACTGTTTCACCCCCATGTATTACTAAAGACCCATCCCCAAAAAGCAAATAATAGAACTGGTCACAAATGTGAAGTAGAATAATAGCAGAACCGAAGTCAGGTTAAGTTTCTTCTTAATCCTCCAACAATATTGTACAAAATGACATGAAAAAACCTATGAATTATGCAAAACCAGGCTGTTCTTAGTCTGTCAGAAAGGGTATTCAGTAAAAAAAAGTAAATGTATAGGCATAGAGGCAATCCTGGAATGGGAAAACATATCCCACATTGCAGTGGGGAAACAAGTACAACTCCAGTGTAATTTAGCAGAGATAAGGAAAGACTCTTAGAGTCAGTTTCTATTAGAAATCAGTCCAGCACATCAAGCCTTTTTGCACAAAAAACTCCCATTCATGGTGGATGGAAATTCTTCCATCTCTGTTGCTAAATGAAGAAATCCTGGCTCCTCTCTGCCAGCTCAGGAACTGCCCCAGCACAGTGAGATTTTTTCTCACATCTGAGAAAAATCCCAGTGGCTGCATGCTCAGCTTGGCCTTTTCTGTGGTGGCTGAAATGCACTCCAGGTAACTCCTTGAACTCTTGTACGTGTTAGGATTTTCATTGCAAGAAATGTCATTATTGGTAAAAAGAGACAAAAAATGCCCATCAAATTAGAACTGCTCATTAAATATTTCAAGTATTTGTTTAAATAAAACATTTATCTGAGAACTGGGAAGACTTTCAGCTTCAATGACAGAATATTTTAATAACCATCAGCCTGCCAAGTGTTTTTTTTTTTCTTCTTTTTAAACACAGAACCAAAACCGACGGTGAGAAATTTTATGTATTTTTAATAAATTTTTTTTAGCACTTTTATCACTAATGCTTGATTAGTTTATAGCAATACCAGCAGTGATTTAAGACTGGTCAATTTCAAAGGAAATAAGAGAACAGCTTGCTGTCAGATACTTTTGGAAAAGAGTGATAGTCACTATGCCCCCATTGTAATAGAATCATGCAGGCACTGCTGAATTTTTTTCCAGAATAGGGTTTCACAAATAGCATTTATTAATGATGAAAAAACATTATTTAGCCGTATGTACCTATGCCAACCTCTGGAGCTGGCAGAATAGGGAGGTTTCCCAGGAACAGGTACCAGAGGCACAAGAGCAGTGGCACTGGAGCTGGGAATTGAACACAGACACTTCTCTGCTGGAGCAGAGATGTGCACAACTCATTCACTGCAACCTGTGCACTTCTCCCTCCTTCTGTAGGCAATAACCCCACCCTTCCCTGGCTTCAATCCTCCTCAAGACAAGCCAACATGACCCACTGCAGCATTGCCACCATGCTGCAGCTTGGAGCTAAAGCCATTTCCAAACTCAGAGCACAACACCCCCAGCTTCCCTCTCAGCCAGGGCCTAGCAGAATTCAGGGGACAAAGGATCATCCCTCCTGAAACAAGGAGACAGAACTTTTCCACCACAGGCACTTTGAGCTTGGAGCCATTCAGAGGAAATACCTCCCCTCCCATCCTCAGTGAGGCAGGTTCTGGAACAAGCCAGAGACAGCACAGTCACTGTGTCTCCAAGGAGAGGCCAAGAGGCTCAGACAGCAGCTCTACAAGACTTAGTGGTACAAATGTTATTTTTAAAATGAAAATTTTTATTTTAATCAAAAAACTTTTTATTTGCTACATTATCAGCTATTCTGTCAATTGCGAGTTTTAGCCAGAGACCTTGCTGTAAGAGGAAAAGTGAGGTGAGGGGATGGGCAGAGCCTTGAACCCAGGTATCACCCTCTGTTTTAGGGCAGGTGATGCTGAGGGGCAGCTGTTGAGTAGTTTTGTAAGGACCCCCAGACTTCTGAAGTTCCCCCAGACCTCTAAAAGCATGCACTGCACTCAACTTTATCCCAGCCCTTAACCAGGCCAGCAGGAAAAAGTCCAACCTCTCATATAACAAAGGGTTGGGCCACTTCAAATTCAGAGCTCCTGCAGGAAGGGAAAGGGAGGAGGTTTGTGAACACCTCAGAGATGCAGGAACTCTGCACATATGTAACCTGAAGCCTCAAGCTGTACCATAATCCTGAGCAGTGCCTGGGTTTGGTATTTGTGCAGACAAGAGTCTCACTGCTTCATGAAAGCAAAAAATACCAAGTTACTGAAAAAAGCCCACCATCTGTCATCATCTAAATCCAACAGGCAAAGCTTTTGACACTGCTGAACTGTTCTAATATAAAGGTTTAATGCCAAAAAAAGCAAGATGCAACGAGCCCATCACCATACCACGCTAAAATTAGAAAAAAAGAACTGGATGTGTGTTGTGCATTAAATACAAAGGCAGGTGATCAGAAAACTTGTGAATGACCTCCTAACAGACTCACACCTTTACTTGCTGAATCCAGGTATGTTTAATATGAGTGAATGATCTTCAAGTGCATCCATCAGAGCTGGAAACACAACAGATGTAGAGGCCACCATTGTTTCTCTGGTTTGGATTAAACATATAACTTTTAAAATCAAAGGTCTAGGTGTGGAATTGATAGGAAAGGGAACAATCAGGTTCTCATCAAACAGCTCTGCTGTGGGAGTCACATCATGGGCTAATACATTCTAAGCATAGGGATGGCACTGACATGCATTAGAATCTGTAATGAAGAGGGGGGAAGCTATTCATACAAATATTTTGGTGGGTGGGGAAAGGAAGAAGGGAAATACCAATTACATGTGTTTGGACAATAGCTCTTCCCATGAAGCTACTGAATCTGGTAAAATGTTTTTGTCCTGGACAGCACAGCCACTGGTGTCAAGTGAACTGAACACAAAGAAATAGGTGCCATTTTACTGGTTTGTTCAGAATCCATACTGTGATATTCACAAGTGGGGAAGCTGGATACTTTTAATAAAAATAATTTTTTTAAAAAAATCATTACCTGGATGCCAGCTTCAGTAACTTCCCAAACAAAAGCAAGCCAGCATCCCTGCAAGTCCAGAGCTGACAGTTTTGCTGAGATTTAATAAAGCCATCATCAAGGACAGCCAAAACACATAATTTAGTGCACTGGCACTGCAGTTGAAGAAATATTTCCCCATGCCTAATGCACAACACAATGGAATTTCAGCATTTACCAAGCATGCCAAGAACTTCTAATTACCTAATATGAACTTAGGCAAAGAGCCATTCTGTCTTAAGTTCTGAATTCAGTAAAACAGATCAGTGCATTGTTTCAAGCGAGTAGGCACAGAGTTTATAAAGGAAATGCATAATCGTGGAGCTCAGCTCTGCACTGCAATACACACCACTTAACAAAATGGGAAAGTTAATCAAGGCAGAAACTTTTCTTTCTTAAAAGCCCACGGTAATGACACCGAAGGTGAAACATTAAATACAGGTGTCCAATTAAAACTCATTCTCACACACATGAATTCCTCTGCAGTTACATAATTACACCAGAGTCAGGATATCTCTGCAGCAAAGCATGTTTTCAGTGATCCCAGCTCCTGCATACCTCAGACCCTGTGACTGTAGTGGTCAAACCCATTCAGACCAGCTGATGGTCACTTGACTCTCCGCACTATTTATACATTGCTCTATTAAGTGAAGCTTCTGATTGGGCTGAATAGATTTATGAAAATCCTGCCCAAGTCATTTCTTAAATTGCTTTGCCAGCGAGCACTAGTATGAGCAAGCCTAGGGAGGTACAGAGTTGGTACAGCCTTCTAAAACAACTTCCTAAAGGCAAAACCACTCTCATTCTCAAAGGCCAACTAACTAGTTTTTAAAACTTGATTGTTTTAAAACAATCAAGTTTTAAATGCAAACACAGTTACCTTTAACCAGGACCTATTTTTGCATTGCCCTCACAGACATGGTCTTTGAAGGATTTGACACAGGTGAGAAATTGGCTTAGCTGCAAAAAATCCATAAAGGATGCTGTAAATAATTAGTTATTTGAGCATGCAAAAAATGACCAAGCCAAGCTGTAGACTAATTCAACATACATTTGACAGCCATAATAAAATAGGTCTCATAAGGAGTTAAGCAAACTGTTCACAAAATTGATGGAACAATGAAGCCTGCAGCTTTGAAGAGTGGCACAAAACTTCCATGGGAGGGTATAAGCATGAGTTAAGGTGCCTCAGCTAGGGGCTTCTGTATGCTAGGAAGTAATGAACTAAATTTCTATAATGCCTGAATTAGGACCACACTGCTCTGCAAGTGAGTAACATTCAGTTGTCAGCTATTGTTAGTGCATGCTCATACCCCAGAGTATTGTAACTGTCCTCTGGATAGTAACAGAATGTGAGAAACTGAATTAACTTATTCATCAAATCACCATTTTATGAGCAGCAAGGTAGAATTTTATATAAAGGCAGCAAACAGTGCCAGTGAAGTTTCTGTTTAGGCACACAGTGTTAAACAAACACCTTGCCAGAGGATTCCAGCTCTGTTTTTTACAAGACATATGGAAGGTAGTGCTGTGCACACAAAAGTTATTAGAGAAACACCCACAGCCAGACCTGCCTGCATGGACACAAACCAAACCTTTCTAAGCATGAGGCAGGGTTACTGGAAGCTGCCAAAGCACAGAAGGGTGAAAAAAACAGAGTGAAAACCTGTGTGCCCTGGGTTCCTCAGCAGTCACAGCCCCTGTGCCACTGCAATAGGTTTGCCAGATTCACTGCACAGGAGCATTTTGGGCACACATCAGGGTGTAGAACATGTGCAGAACAAACCCACCCAGCCACTGAAGAAGCAAATAGCTGGTGCTCACAGCATATCAATATTGTTGTAGTAGAGATGTTAAGGATTCAACAGCCATCAAAGAATTATTTTATCAGTTTCTTAGCTAGCTTAATTCTCTTTTTCTAAACAGCATGCATGCACCTTGCAACAGCACACCCCCAGCATGCCAAATATCAACAATTTGACTAGCAATGCAGCTGAAACATGAGTAGAAACTAAATGGGTAATCACAAAAGATTGTATTTTAATGCAGATATGATTCAGCTGAAGTCAAGATTAAATACTAATAAATTCTGATGCTGGGTAAAATTACTCAGGCAAGCCTCTCTCAATACCCCTACAGCATATAATCTTTGATTGCTGGGCTCTGAAATCCCTGCTATGTCTTTTCCATGCAATTCAATTCAAGCTATCACACAGCTCCACCCTCTATAGTACCCAGTCTGCTGAAAACAGGGGCCCTCATCTTGAGTAACACTGTTATTTATTTATTCATGCTGGATATTTAACATGCAGAAAATATCAGGGAAAGAAAATACCAGCATGAAATGGCAAGCACCTAGTAAACAAGTGAAAGCATACCAGGGATGAGACCAGTTTGATCCACGAGTTGGGTAAGAAGCCAAGTGCCAACAATTTCTAAGACTAACTGGCAGCACTGACAGTGTAATCCTTCTGTATCCTTCTCAAGGACCTACTTTAAAGATAATTACTCTAAGTGCAGTTAGTACTCACTTCAGAGGAGAACAGCATTTGTGTTACTTGAACTTCACAAAATAAGGCACTTGATTAGTCAATTATGGAGGTGATGATACAAAGCTACCTGGTCCTGTATCACACCCTAATATGCAACAGGAGGGTGGTGAATAAAAATTCATCCACTGTCCTGTTGCCCACCATCTCCATCTCCATTGCCTTCCTGTGAATTCAACTGGGGGAGGTAAACACACCCTCTCCCCTCCCCTTTCAGCCAAATGCAATAAGAAACTTAAAACATCCATGCTGAGAACTTAAAATGCTTCTGATCACCTCCCTGTGCTATAGGGAAGGTAACTCTGGCCCCCAAGCAGACCTGGACAAGTGGGGAAGGAAAATAAAGTAAGCACCTAGATAGGTGTTTAAAGCCTATTAATTGTAGGATTATGAATCTGGACTACAAGCATGGTTTGGGCATTGTTGTGCCTTATGAATCAGAGGTACTCAATTTATCCCTCCAAGCCATGCAGTTTAGATGACAGCCACCTTGCTCCCCTGGTAGGTGCTAGAACCATCCCAAAAAACAGAGCAAGTCCACCCAAGGTATCACAGTTGTTATCTTACACAGCAGCAATCTTTACCCTGGAAACACAAGGGGGCAAGTTATAAGTGTCAAAGAAAATGCAGACTCTACAACTTCAACAAAAACACACACATAGTCTTAAGGTGGACACCAAAAAATCATCAGGGGACATTAAAACCCTCAGAAGCCTGGTAATCTGAACATAATGCCCAGGCTACAGTGCAGATGCAGTTAAGGTCTTCAAAAAATTTGAAATTAAACCAGAATTGGTGTTTTAGATAAGTGTTCTGCAAATTACTTAGAAGATGAAGCACCTTTCAAAAACCAAAAATAAGGCTTGCAATTCTTCAAGTGTTAAGAAACCTTTGCAGGAGACATCTGAAAGCCAAGGGCACATTTTATCTTGCCTGAAGATTATCACATGACAACAGCATGCTACTGTGCCACAGAGACCTAAATGTGTGTGTTTATCCCACAGCTCACATGACTTTGCTTCCTTTAGACCATAAACAGTGAGGAGAAATATGTTTAGCAGAAAAGCAACAGGTACAACGTACTAAGAAGTTTCCTAAAATAGGCATCTATTCTACAGAACCCAGGGTAATATTTACTGATATTAAATTTGCATAAAGTAATGGTCACCAGCAAGTCACACGCAGGTTGTGAACACCAATCCATGCAGCTCTAGGTAGGCAATATTCTATATTTAACTGAGGAGAAAGCAGGAATAGTGATGTGTAAGGGACAGTGGCATCAATGCTTTTGAAATCAATAAGATTCTTATTCCAAATTGGTACTCCCAGGAACCCTTTGGAAGAAGTCACACAGTTCTAGCTTTACAAGTTGTTCAGCAGAGGAGTTTTAAAGTACACAGAGAATTAAGGATCCCTAGGGAAAAAAGAAGATTGTGTTTTATTGAAACAACTATATAAATGAAGATCCCCTGCTCCTTCCACATAAATACACACACACTCTTCACTGGAGTGATGAGGTAAGTAAGGAAAAAACAAGTGCCTTGGCAGAGGGGATAGATGGCTGTCAGTACTGCTTCGCTGCATTTAAGCATTTCAGCATTTAAGCATTTCAGCAGAAAGGCCTGTTTGGATCTGGGACTGTATGACATGGGCCACCAGCTGAGCTGTGTGGCCACTAACCTTATAAGGCCATTTGAGTGACATGTGTAAGTCAAAGCCAGGCTGCCCTCTCATGCTTGACACCATACAGATAATTAAGAGGGAGCCAAAACACGGGGCTGCATCCATCAGTGCAAAGGCAGTTTGTACACAGTGAGTGCTAATCAGTAAACTTCTAGAAAATGCCACAGTAACTATGCTAAAAAGGCACAGAAGTCTGGGGTAAGTCTTAAATGGGATCCTGAAGAAAAATCACAAACCCACGATCTCAGTAGGTCAAAAAATTCATGTGAACACATTATGATATTAAATTTTAACTTTGACTTCATCCCTTTTTTCAAAAGGGGAAATACAGAATCTGGAAGTGAAGACTGAACTTATAGAAATATTTTGTGCAAGTGATATAACTCCCACAAAACAGAACAGAGGAGGCACCAGCTGGAGAAGCATCTTCTCTCATGGTAGATACAATCTCTAGGCTGTTTTACCCACTCAGAATCTTGCCAAGATTATCTTTTAGTTTTTCCATAACATGGACTGTTTTTAGACCATCTCCAAGAAAAAGGCAAAAATTAGCCCAGGACTGTTGTGTAAGATGTGACTGGAAAGAACAGAAAAGTAACTCAAGTATCCAATTAATTGGGATACCTCAAGAATCTCAGGAATACTCAAAAATTCAGAAGTATATCCAGGACAAACAGGAAGAAATACTGTCCTTCACCAAGGTGACCTTAAAATGAAGAAGGCAAATTTATTCAGAGCAGGCATTGACTATGGTGACAGGAATTCACAATACTGAGAAAAAGAATAAGGACAAGAATACCAGTGGGTTTGAACAAGGCCTCTTGAAGGGAAATCCTGGATAGTATGGAATATCAGCAGTATTTAATCTTGTATGGATTGCTAATAGGTTCAGGCTATGACAAAACAGCAGACCACAGCAATCATAAGGTGGTCTCACTTTTGAGCTGTGTATTAAACAAGTATCTGCTACCAAAGCTTTGAGATTAACACCCCACTACTGCAGTGTGTAGCAGTGGACAGTGATTAAGCTCATTCTGCAATTTGAGAAGGTCTCTTGGAGAGTTATGAACACTGTGTTACAACAGCAGATTTAACTGGAGCTTCTCATGACATTCCTGATGTGGCTGAACAAGCACTGCTTCAGGAGTGTGTGACTACAGGTTCCAAGTGGACAACTCCACTGAAAAGCCATTATTCCTCGTTCCCAACACATGGTTAAAACACCAACTCAAAGCAAACAATTACAGAAACCCAGGCTATACCTGCCCTATTTCACCCTGTTTGATTACTGCAATGCCCACTCATTAGTCATTGTTAAATTCAGCTACTTAATAGGACCATCTATTCTAAACACAAGCACACAATTCTTACTCCTAGAAACACCACTGCAGAGCAGCAGCAAGTCCTGGTCATTCCTCTGAGAAGTTTTAAGGGTTCTGTGGGATTGTTTGCTTTTTTCATTCCAAGTAATTTTAAGGTATTCAAGTACTGAATTAGCCACAGTACACTAGAATAAACAAGAACATTTTTTAATCAGGTCTACTCCAACTCAACTTTCTGCCCAAAAGGGCTTCTTCATAATCAGAGATGCAGCATGAACAGATGATAGCAGAGTATTCTCTTAAAGGTAGGGTTTTAAAGACCAGGACAGCGAGGATGATCAAACAACCCAAAGGCTTACAATACATCAGAACACTACAAGCATTTCAAAAGGACAAAACTCAAAGCCAACTTAAGTATGAAGCAGCAAGCAAAGGATACAGACCAACCATTTCAGGTGTGTTTGCATCAGTATTGTAAATGAAGACTGCACTGCAGAAAAGAGATGTTTCACAAGTGAAGTGGTCTCCATCTTTCTACAGCTGCAAGACACACTGACTTAAGTGTGTCACTACATGTTTTGTTGGTCTAAAAAGAGAAATATCAGTAGCAATCTCTGCAATAAGCACAGAAGGTAAGTGCCAGAGAGTTGTATACACATGCACATTAGTTTATCTAAATGCAAGTTTACCCAGACAAGGAAAGTAACATCCACTGCAAAATACTGTACAACAGTCAGGAATGTGTCAGGTGCATTGCTGCAATTAAATTTAATCTTTGAAGCAAAGCCTTTAGAACTAGATTCCTACTACAGGTCAAGATGACATTGAGAAAACTTAAATTTAACAGAACTGAAATGTGGCCATGTGAAATTCAGATCACACACTGCCTACTTTTATTCTTAATATCAGATTAAGGAAATATTGCACTTGTAGCATAACAGCTGTTAAAAATTCTAAATATTACCAAAACATATTTTAAAAACACCAGGTAAATTTATACTGCTAAATCATTAGCTAAAGTCTAGCTAAGCCTGATAGCTTGTAATGCAGAGCAGTAGCACAAGAACTACTATCAAAAAGCCAGTCTCATTCACCCTCACTCCTTTCTAAAGATCAGTGGGGAAACCCAAACAAAAACACATGCATGAATATTTCTGGTAGGCAGCAAGAATGACAGGCACTCTTGACTGTCCATTCTGTGTCTAATAATGGCATGATCAGCTTCAGAGTCCTCTTTTTATCTCTGCCCATAAGAGATTCACAACTACTGATGTGAACACAAAGTAATGCAAGAAAATTCCTTTTTCCTGTCAAATGTAAGGAAGGCTCAATGCTTTAGTAATAAAGCAGAGTCACTCACAAGCTTTAGAGTTATGGATAGCACAGCTCTTCCACTCTAATTGTTTTGTACCTATACAGCACAGTCAGCACTGTAAATAATGCACAGATTTCCAGAGAAGAGACCTGAGAATTCTACTCCCACAAAGGTTCAAAGCATTTTCCCATCATCTGGTAGCAGCATTTTCCTCTAAATGAAGAGTATGTTCCCATTTGGAGACTTGCTTTGCCATCCCACTGTAGCAGCCTTCCAAAGGCTCCCAGGGGAAGCATCTCCCTACTCTTGGCAGAATGCCTCACACAGCACCACTGGATAGCTGGAAAACCCAGTGCACTGCAAGAACACAAACATCAGCACAAGATGACAATTAGATGGCAGAGCTGCACTTATCAGTAAAGTAAAGGAAGTACATTTAAACAGTAATTTTGGAGATAATGCCATTCAGAGCCTAGATCCTGGTGCACATAAACACAAACATTATATGTAAAAAACAATTTAAAAAAAAACAAAACAAAACAAAAAAGCCCCACACAAAACCACAAGAAAAACCAAAACATCCATGGTATAAGGCAGGAAGACTCTGGTAAAGTTGTTTAAAAATAAGTCATTCTAAATAGACAGAGATTCATAATACAAGGCAGACATTTTCAGTGAAAGTAATCCCTCTGACATCTCAAAAAAGAGACTCAATAATTGATGTCTTCAAGAGAACTTACTTAGTTGAAGCTATATATTAAACCCCAGGAGATGCAGTACAAGTGTTTTTCACCACATTCTGCCTTAAGAACTAGGAAATAACACTACAGGTTCTAATGGCTTTAACTGCTTTCAATACTAAAATGTGGTGAAGAACTAAATATGACCCAAAGTTTGTCAGAAGCTGTTTCTAACTATGTGTGTAGTACCACCAGTGATCAGTCATACACAGACACACTACTGGAAATTCTCCTGAAGAATAAACAGGCATTTAATTTGAATAGTAAGAAGTGCAAATTGTGAGGGGAGATGCGGATGGAAGCAAACCAGCCTTCCCATCCAGCACTGCCTGAGTTCTGACAGTGGCAGGACAGAGGAGTTAAAAGGTCACTTTCACAGTTGATGTGGGTTTCCTTTAAGATGCCTGGAAAATGACTGTGTTGACCACATCCACATTCTGAAATACTTTTTTGAGAACTCCTAACGAAGCTCCAGCCAAAGGAACAGGAACTGACTCATTTGTACAGTACCCAGGCACTGCACAGTCACACTCAGATGTGTGCCCAAAGTGCACGTGGGCAGGGATAAAGCAGGCAAAGTTCACATTGCATCTGAGAGACTCCAGTCTGGGATTCTGCCTTGACCCACCAGTGCTCAGCACGAAGGTGTGCTCACACACATCTTTATCACTGCAGCCTGCCACTCACTGACAGCCTCAGCTCCACTATTCCTGCTTCTGAACACAAATTTATGCACACAACTGAAGACTGTAAGCTGAGCTCCAGACCGTGAGCTGTCCGCAGTATTTTACTATTTGCAACTCAAACTAGCCATGAACAAAGAGATAAAGATAAATAAGCTGTTATGCTATTACAGCCTATGTGTAAAGCAGGGGAAAAAAAAAAAACCTAAACCAAGTGTACCTTTTAAAATGGATTTGGCTGTATATACTGTGTGTGAATCAACTCAGCCCAAGCTATGTTTTACTGCAAGATAAAACAGTTCTGAAAGCGAAACCTGAAGGATCCAACAAATCATTCCAATATTTCCAATTCACTTGGCAGTCTTCAGTGCACAGGAAAATAGAATGCAGTGAGGGGAGCTCTGTACAGGACATATATACTACTGAGTATCACCTTGCAGCTGTTAGCTATGTACAGACTTGCAGAAAACAGGCATCCCATTTAAAACTCTGCTTTCTACAAAATAGGTGTGCCACTAGGCCATTGTTTAAACCCACTGAAACTGCACTGAATCATTTCCCTGAATAGCATCACAATGAAGTGGGTGTGTTGTTTTTAAATCAAGGTGTCTGCTAAGCAAGTTCTTTTAACAATTTTTGATTATCAGCACATCCCAGAAGCATAAGACCCATCTCTGAAATTCCATAGAAATTACACTTACAAGCATAAGATGCCAAAGAAGCAATTCTGCACCAAATAAATCAGGGAAAGTAAAGGTGGGATTCCAGGAAGAAAACACCTTTTGTCTAACTACAGAACTATGATGCTCAGGATATCCCTCAGAACCTTCACTGCTCCCACCTCACTGGGCTACTGAATGCAACCCTTTAAAAGCAGATTTACCTGACATCCCAGGAACAGTCTTCCCCATGGGTTTGGCTCTCCAAGCTATCACAAAGAAGCAATTTTATCTACAACATACAAACTTTTTGTTTGGGGTTTTCACCCCCTCCCCTAAATGAATAATTGACTAAGCATCCTTGCTCATATCCAGGCACCTTTTAATTGATGTGTATTTCTGTGGTATTGAATTGCACACTGCTCCTCCACCACAGCATTGCTTTTAACCTCAGCCATGAAATAAGAAAGTTACAGTAGGCAAATTTATCAGGCAGCAAAAGCATATTGAAAGTGTTCAAACCAAACAAGTCAATCCCTGACATTACAAATAATTGAGGGGCATTCTGGCTACAACATGCAACTCCTTGGGCAGAAAATCCTGGGGAAAATACAGCACTAATCTTGCCAATACAGCTTTTCTCCTCCCTCTCCCTACTAGATCAGGTAACCAAGAAGATGAGCCCTAACAGGAGAGCAAGACATGCCATGGTACTTCACAAATAAGAGGCAATTAGAGACTTCTATTTCAAATATATTTCCAACTTCTGTACTCGTTTTCTAGAGTATGATCTACATATATTTTCAGGGGAATTTTGGTTAAATAATAATGGTACTAAAACACATCATTGACAAGAGACACTAGATAGGATAACAGTCATAAGAGCCTTCTTTTGTGGTGTAAGAAACAAGTGGTACATTTCAGCTTCTTCTTACATAAAGGTTTCTCCTACCTAGCTGCTATTACTGACACACCTAGTGGAAGACATCACCTTCCACATTCAGCAAAGAGCCACTCCTCCCCATCATTCAGCCTGCTGAAAACAGCTGAACAAAACCAATAAGGCAGTTGCAACCTGGAGCATCACCCTGACACCAGCACACTTTCAGAAGTTTGTATTTGGATTTCAGAGCCTCATTCTTCCTACAGCCATAAGCCAGTTGGGAAGAAAGCACTTGGATTTTCTGAATGTGACTGGAGATTTTTGCCTTCTCCAGCTGCTGTGCTAAAGAAGGCTTTAGTAAGACCTGCCTGATACTGCTCAGCAGTTTCTGAGCAGTTCCAGACAGGCAGGTGATCTCCCAGGTAAAGTGGTGTCACTAGTGAGAGACAAGCTCACACTACACCTGCCTGACAAAGGGCAGCGTTTTTATGCTCTGTATGTGAAGATTGGGATCATCAGTCATTTCAACTCCTCAGCCACCTGAGCAGCACAGAGCAGAGCCAGACTCCTGTAGCTGACAACAGTGGAGGACACTGGACCACTACAGCACTCAAGTGAGCAACTCCTGTACAAGACACATAAATCACAGACAGCTTTCACCAAAAGATTGCCTAGGCTGAGCAGCAGAGTGGAAACAAAGCAGCCACTCAACTTCCAGTTCCTCTCCCCAGCCACAAGGCACATCCTCCTGTCTGCTTGCACCAGCAGATGCTCCCAAGACACTGCACTGCAGCTCAGTTCAGCTGGCACCTACTAAAGGAAGGCCAAAAATCTTCTAAGGATGCTCAGAATCTCTTAAGCAAGGATCAGCTCCCTGAGAAAGCAGCTTAATGCCTTCACAGTCCACAGTGTGGTTGTTCCTGAGAACACAGAGTTTCTAACACCTCACTCTCCTCGTGCCCTCCTCAGGCTTTCCCTATCACAACTGCAAACACTATTATGCAATGTACGTGAGTGCTACATTTCCTATAGTTTCCGGGAGAAAGAATAAACATTGGATTTCATCCTCATTCCACAGCTGCTTGTGGGGAGGGAGGCCTCCCATCCACTCCTTCCTCCCCTGAGGAATTTCGGAGGAGGCGCGGAGCTCTCCCGGCCAGGGCTGCAGCTCGGTTCAGCTGCTGCCCACCAAGCCCTGGCACTTCATGCCCGTGCCACTGCACAGGGCAAAATGCCTGCCTGCTTAGGGAGCTGGCACCCTGGAGGCTGGTTTTGCTGTTAGAGGTAAATTGGAAGCACTAATTATTGATGATAATCTAATTTTTTTCACTCACTAGGGACTACGTCAAGAGCAGGCTCCCAAAAGGAAGTCTATTTGTAAGCACAGTGCAAATTGATTACTACAAGCACACATAAAACATATCCAGCAGAACACTTTTACCCTCATTTACTTACTGAGAAGTCAGTGCTTTATCAGGCACCTAAACATGCTCAAGCTTTACAAGAGACATGTTAAACTGATTTAAAAAGACTTGTGCACTGATAAGTGATTAGTGATGCTACAAACACAGTCATTAATGATGAATATTTACATATTCATTAATTCATCCAGAAGCTTAACCAAAGCCATAGGTCTGAGGAGTTAAATATTTGCTGATGCTACACGAGATCTCCTCCATTCAAAGGCTGTCATCTTACTAATTAGTGAATTTGGATACAACTTCCAAGATTTGCCTGAGAGTTGACTCTTCCCACACATTAAATGAATCAAGGAAATAGTTCAAAACCCATCAAATTTTCAATTCTTTCAATTTCCACAGATTCCTCCTGAAACAATCAGAATGATCAACTCTCATCTCCTCATATTCCCAAATTTTTCACCCTTTTTTTCCCAACTTGCTAGCACACAAGCTTCCCCTTTGTATCTGCAGGTAGATACTGGCAAATACCTCCAGTTTTTACACAAAACCAAGAATGATATCACATGATCACATTCACGTGACCATCTCCCATTCAGAGCATTCAAATTCCATACCATAAAGCACACCTCCAAATCCTGAGCCTTCCTTATCACAATATCATAATTTTTAACTGAGCCTGAAATGTAAAGTAGTATTGGGTATAAGCATTATAAAAGTTTGTTCTTTTAAACATTGTTATTCAGGGTTTTAATATCTGTTCCCTCTCCCCCCAATATAAATTAAAAGGACAAAGTAAAATGAGCCTCTCAAATGAGCAACTACTCCAAGTATTTGCAATAAAGGTAGAGAAAAGAAATTGTTGGCAACAGAAATAATTTCAGGCGTATTGTCCAACCTCACACTTGTTAGACAAGGGCACCAAAAGATTAGTAAAATACAAATATTTAATTATTCACAAACCATCCAGACCTGTGATGCTTTCCTTAAGGTGTGAACAGCTGGCTACAAAATTTAGACCAGATGTTGCTCTTAAAATGAGCACTGATTTATAAACATGCAGTTTCACCATGACCAAGACAGCTACAAAACTGTACAGCACTATGCATCTATTTATAGGAGATATTTCTGATGGTCAAGAAAAGTGAAACATCTGGTTCAAGATGATTATGAAACAGACAAATCTCATCACATAATAACTACAGAGCATAACTTTTCAAGAGCACAAACTGATGTGTAAAAAGGAACCCAAAATTCTGCAGAAAGGTACTTGCCCGTGTAGTAGGCAGAATTATTGTAAAGATGGGAGTGTAGAGTGACCATTAGAAGGCCAATATATTTTTTTTCAGGATGTTGACTTTGATATCTCATTATGCAGGGAATCACTCCAGTCTGCAGATTAACTAGGGGGGGTTGCATCACTGACTAGTACTAAAAGCAAACATGTACTGCTGTAACACAAGTAAGAGCTCACATAATCAACATGAAGGGCTTTTTTTTCTCCCTCATCTACAAAAATCTTCGTGGACAACCAGAAATTTTCAACAGGGACACAACCACTACTAAGAACTTAGCCTAGAAAACTTACTTCTTGATGGGTGAGATTTCTAGAGTTCCCTTGTGCTCTCACAGAGAAATAAAGCCCATTTTAGAAGTAGGGAAGAGTCTGAACAGGGCTATATGAAGTCAGTGAGTATTTCCATTTGAGAAACGTTGCTTATGCAGTGTTTCTAGGCAATAATTCTGTCAGATCATTAGTTCCCCTGGCTCAATACCTCATCTTATAATACATAGTATGAGCTGTGCCAATATAGTATATTTTTTGAAAAAGAAGAGCTACAGCTTCTTCCCTAAACTTGGATGCTTACAGCAGCATATCTGGCTGTTGTACATTATAGACAAAGATGGAAGTTTTCACCTTTATAAAGAAATCAGACTCAAAAAAAGAGTAATTTCTAGGAGATCACAGAGCACGTTCTCCTGTGCGCCACACCCAGTCCCACCTTTCCAAATCTGTTTGGGCAACACGATGATGTGACTTTTGAGACACCGTGGGGATATAATAGTACACAAACTTGAAAAGGAGGTTTAAACTGTTCTTCTTGGACAAATAGTTTCAGTTCAAATTTATCGCCAGGAATAGTCAGATTCAGCAGCATCTGAATTGTTAGGCAAGCCTAGACAAGGCAAGCTTTTCTGCTGGGAGTTGCACAACAGGGCTGTGTCAGTTATCTCTGAGAACAAGTCAGAAACACGGCCATCAGGATCTGCTTAAAAACTGTCAGCCTAACCATTTGGGCAGGATGATGGTCCAGAGAATCTCCTGTGTGCCAGACAGAAGGTGTGAAAGTGAAAGAACAATTTGTAGGTCATCACTCCATCATCAACTTCAAAGCCATCCAGTAACTCCGTAAGGTTGCTTGAGTCAATTCATTCTTGAACTTTACATCATCCAGCTGAACCATGAAAGCAGATTTTCTGTCCTGGGACTGTTGAACTTTTAAGATACTGCTATTTGTACCAGTAAATCACTTATTTAAATCTCTGTTGCTCATCAGCCTTTATGAGCAATACTAGATCTTCACAGAAATGAGTTGATGATGATGTTCTGGCATTATGAACTGAAACCAATGATAAATCATATTTATCATATGTAGGAGACAGGAGAATTTAGATATGCACTCCACCTCTGTC
This sequence comes from Peucedramus taeniatus, assembly GCA_013400575.1. NCBI lineage: Eukaryota > Metazoa > Chordata > Aves > Passeriformes > Fringillidae > Peucedramus > Peucedramus taeniatus. Next base: position 182,943 of record WBNO01023387.1, on the reverse strand, counting down.
TGCCCATGCAGCAGCTTAGGTTTAAGTTATTTTTATTGGTGTTGAGGATTTTCAACAAGACATTTAAAGAAATATTAACAGCCTATCACAAGCCTATAAAATTGCTATGTCTCTTACACACGTCTCTTGAAAGATGTCTCATCTTTCTCACAAATCTCAAGCAAATAAGTAATACCAGCTCAACTTTTCAGCTGTGCCAAGTAATCTGTAAGAACAAATCAAACACGATAACCCCCAAAGAAAACTACTTCAATCATGTTACGCTGCATTTCTAACAGTATAGAGGCAGAAGAACTATCTGCAGCATTAAAATTACAGATGGATGAACAAAGTGTTTCTGCATTTGTAGAGAACAGATTCCATGTAAAAAAACTAGTTCTCAAACCTCAATACAACTAGAATATGAAGGGAAAGATTTGCTCAAAGAATTGCAGTGAAGAAAAGTAATCTAAAGGGCAAGTCCTTCCTTTTCCATGTAATAAATGTAACATATCTTTAGGGACTGGAAACAAGCATCCTTGCCTATTAAAATCTTTCCCTAAGTTAAGGCTAACTAGAAGTGCAACAGCTAGCACAGCCCACAACTCCTGGGTAGGGGAAAAAGTAATGTCTAAGAGACAGGGAAACATGGTATTGCCAAAAGCAATCCCTCACTGCCACACTTGGGAGTGTGCATGTGTGTTATTCAGACACTGGAGTGACCCATGGAACCCAACCCATTCAAGATGCTACAGGGTGAGGGTGGCACACACCACACATTTGAAGTTTCCATGGCTCACTGTAGCTATTGTAACAATTCTGATCTCTCACCCAAAAAACCCATTTAGTTGCAAAAAGTTCTTGATATCCAGGAGGTTGGTGTGTGTTCTGTGGGAGAGAGGAGAGGAATGTGACATGCACCAGCACATGGTCTAAGAACATCCAAATTAATGAGTCTGGAACTTGCTGCTATCTGACAATTCTGGGTGTCACCATGCAGTGCTGCTCACTCACACATGTGTAGGTATCTCTACACAATCAAAATATTTTGCAGAATCCACACGCTGCTGAAGTGCTACCAAACAACTGAGTAAATCAGGGACAGAGGTGAACCAGCCATGTAACCCTTTCAGCATCTAACCTGACACAGAACAACAATCCCTCCCCCCTAGAAAAGCTACTTTTATGCATTCCTCATGTTTCCCATGTTTGCCCTTCTCTACATCAGTCAGGCAACACCACTAGCAATAATCAGTAAGAACTGTTATTATGACACATAACAAAATTTACTTGCTGCAGTTAAAATTTCAGATTCCCCCAAAGCATTTTGTAATTCCAGGCATTTTCTTTTGTAAAACAAATATTTTCATTACATATGCTCACAGAAATCAGACAGCAAAAACTTACTAACAGAATGAGAGTAAAATGTGGTTTTGCATGAGATCATATACTACAAAACGTAAGGGGTTTTTTTTAATGAATAAACTGGAACAGTCAACAGTATGACACAAACCGAAGTACAAGTAACAGACATGATCTAAACAGAATTTGACTGGAACATGTTTATTTAATTCTCGAAATTTCAGCTTATGCTTAAATCAGTCAGCCCTCACCTCATACAAGTACTTCAAAATAGGTGAGTGAAACCCAGTGGGAGGGGACTGATCATTTTAATAATAGACAACAAATCGACTACAGTTAAATTTTTTTCAAGCACTGACTACTTAAACAGAGTAGTATGTGCTTTTTATTTTTGGGAGAGTGGGGGGAAGGGAGCGGGGGGACCTCTGGGAAGAATGCTAACCTTATGAATTCTTCCTCTGGAATTTTAATTGGTAAATCTATAAGTAAAAACGTACCCAGCTGCAGGGAGCTGCTCCCCAGCCCCACCACAATCACAGAACCTCAGAGCCGTGTGCTCAAGCCTGAAAACAGAACATTTCCCTCAGATGGTGCCCAGCCACACCTGAGCTAAGGAGGAGACTCCGACAGCAGAAGTTGGATTATGCTCTTCCCGAATGGTGAAGCCAGAGTGCCTCTGGAAGACACGCTTATCTCACCATCTATTCTTTTTATTGCTGCTCTTATTAGACATTTCCTACTCGTTTTTGCAATAAATTTAGCTACACAACAACCTTGAGCTCTATTTTTATACACGGCATTGTTCAAAGAGCTTCCGAAAATTGTATTAGGAAAGAGAGAAAGGCCTTTGAACAACTGAGACAAGCTTCATAACAGAAATGTAATCCCAACACGAGCTCGTTTCTTTTTTCCCTTTTTGGAAAAATCTTCACATAGGGATCCCAGACGGATGAAAGCAAGATATTTAAAAATAAGAAACAGCATTTCATGCATCAGAACCAACAGATAAGACCACAATCTGCATAACACCTTTTAACCTGAAACCAAAGATCTTTCCAACCCTAGGTTGAATAAGTTACAGCTCAGAAAGTAAAAATAAAGCTTACAAAGTTGAACAGCAAATTTGAAACACAGGTTACTACTTCCACATAATATATCCATTCTTCACTTATTGACCAAACGCAAGGTCTACAATGTATTACAGGCACTACTGTTTCCCATATGACTTGCAGGCAGTTTTCAATGTAGCAATTAATGTACAGTATTTAAAAAATAACTGAAGGAAAAGTTTTGTTATATACACTCACACGATAACATGGTTTCTAGGATCACACTATATTCAGAGGTCTTGTAAAAACCAATATTCTGAATATTTATGTGTATATATATATATCTGCTTTGAACAGAAATCGTGTCTCTGAAGTACATTAGTTTTTTTTTTTTTTTTTCCCTAAACAGTGAGAGGATATTAAGTAACAGGCACGTGGGAAGTTATATCTAGTTTTAACACGCAGAACGCATAGCGATCACGCTCAGCTCGTGATTTAAAGTCACTTCAGTTTCCACACACGAAAAACAATGGCAAAGCAAACTCCCAGCGCCTGCAGCCCCAGCCTCCCCCTCCGGCAGGACCCTCCCTTCGCCCACCACCCGCACCTGAACGCCGCGCTCCAGCTCCCACCCCCGGGGAAGGAGAAAGGAGTTTCCCCGCGACAAGGAAGTCGCAGACACACGTGCTAGGGGCACTTTTATCCCGACGGGGTTCCGAGAAACCTCCGAGGAACTTCCCCCTGGGCCAGGAGCGGAGGGGGGGAGCCGGCAGCCCCCGCGGCGCCCCCCCCTCGCCCCACAGGTGCGCCCCTTCCCTTCCTCGCCCAGCGCGGCGCACGGGGCAGAGCGCGGCTC